>JAOBYF010042899.1:0-12671 GCA_025403605.1 Parazoanthus darwini
GCTGAGATTTGTCGATCTCCTTCTGACTCCGAGGGTTTTTCTCCGGGTTCTCCGGTTTTCCTCCCTCCACAAAATCGGCTTTCACGACAATACCTGTGCCCTCGAGCGATTAAACATAGGCCACTGGCTTGCGAGAATGGGAAACCACTCGCAGCGCAACGACGTTAAATAAAGTTTGGTTTTGGTTTGGTTTTTTGGTTAAATACATTAATCGTCAAGAGTTTGTTGATAAATTATATTTCTCTCATGACAAATCAGCATATTTTACGTTGGTACACATGCTTTTATAACTTTGGTGGGAGTGAAAGGTTTAAAACTACAGAGCTGGGTATGTTACACACATTTAAAACAAGAACATATGTCAGCCACATGCAGTTTAATCTTATCTTTAGTCTGAAGTTCGGTGTTGGGCGTCAGTTCAGCTATATCTTCTTATTTTTTATTTATTATTTTGTGCATGTTTTTTTCTTGCATGTTTGGTTATTTCTCTCCTCCATCTAAATGTTGCTTTTTAACGTCCCACGTGACCAGGTGAAGAGTGCAAGTACCCAAGGCTGGTCAAACCTGCAGACTTATATTAACCAGGGGGGTCAACCTCAGTCACTGACTAAGAGCAATGGTGGAAGCAGCTATGGCAGCATGAGTTATAAGCCCTCAAATTATGGCTCAACGACTAGTCAGGGGGGTGAGCATGATGAAATGTGGTCTTGGGGCAGTGATGGTTCCGAGTCACTAGAGCAGAACACAAATTCAAAAGACAAAACAAAGTCACATGGCAAATTAGAGGCGAAGAATTCGTTCGGCAGTGATGACGGGTGGGGCAGTGCAAACGGGTGGGATGAAGACGGATGGGGAGAAACAAGTGGTTGGAGTAACGAGAATTGGCAGGCGACAACACCCACTAAATCAGTTGCAAGAAATGGAAAAAATGGCAAGAAAGCAGATTAATGTTTGTTAAAGATATAGAGAACAAGAATGTCAAATACAACCGCAATGCATTCACGGTACGTGTATGCGAGTATGAAAACCGTGAATGCTCGTGCATATTTTTAAAAATTTTTGTTTCTTGGCCAGCCAGGTAAATGCCACAACTTGCACTTGTAGAGATGAACTGCAAGCATGTGGACTTGGTTAGGACCTCATCCTTGACTGACTTAGAAACACATTCCACAAATAATTCCATATTTTAAGTGTTCACGGTTTTCATAGTCGCATATAGAAATGCATTTCAAACTTGAGTTACAGCATGATTTAAATTTATCTGGCCTCTTCGTTAGTTTCTGAACGGAAGAATGGATTCTGCCCTACACCCTTTCACTCTCTCCACTTGTTTTTTAACGGGAAGCCCCACATTAGAATAGATCTAAGTTTTAGAGAATATCAGTTTACACTGAGTAGTTTGCAATCAAAGTATAATTTATTTCATTTACCAGACTGCCTTGTCTTTCTCGTTAGCAAAATGTAAAATTAAATCTAAGTAGAAATTTTTGAGATTAGGAAGCTGTACAATGTTGTGGCCGAAAATATTTAAAACATTAATTATGTGTCTAAGGGAACTGCATACGGTAGCTCGACTATCTGTTGTTTCACTACTTAGTAGTCAATATTCGTACAGCCACAGTAAGCTGAAGTTTGGCTTATGAAACATGTACGTAGTTGTGTTTTTTGTGTGACTAGTCTTAATCTCTGGCTGAGCTCAAGCTCGCGGCTGTCTCGGAGACTAGTTTTGCTGAACTGGGATAAGTTGTTTTCAATGTGAGTTTGGGCCTTCCTTTAACGTCTTGTGTTAAGACCTTGCAAAATCAAATTTGTTTGCTAAGTAACAATGCTAGCAATTCAAAATACAAGTTGTTACTTTTTTTACCAACAAACCGTTTGAAGTTTTTGCTGAGTGGAGATTAAAGGTCAACTTCAGTTACTATAAAACCACTCGTAATGTAAATGCTTTTTCTAAGACGTTTGCCTTCATAGTATTTATTGAAACACAAACGGCGTTAAGGTTTACTTGACCGGCACAAAATGTAGTTGTGAAAGACAAAGAAATTTGCCAGAGTGGAATCCGTTCTTACCCTTAGAAGTTATTAAACTGACGGTAGACGAGCACTAAATTTACATTTTTCCTGATATTACGCTTGTGTCAGATCACGAGGACTTCCAAATGTCTGGATAGTGTACACATTGGGTTATATTCTACATATTTAAGAAACAGTAAAACACTGCCTGTTTCTTGATCCGTTATTGAACGTACTTGAGAAAACGAAAGAACGCGAAAGGTGTTTAGGATTTATAAGGAAGACTTGAAATGCTTTTCCAGCTCCTTGAGTGACTTCTTTCAGGCGCGTAGCTACCTGTAAGCCAGGTAAGCCCGGGCTTTGTCGGAAAATGAAGGTACAGGACAGAAAAAATGGGAATGGAATGGCTGGAAATGTTTCCAATTAATCCGTCGTTGTAAAAAGAAATTTTGCTTTTTTTTTCGTCGCATTTTGACTAATAAAAAAATATTCGAAAAATTAATGGGTCGGCTAAAGCCTCGTCAACCTGTGCATCCGGGCTTACCAGAAAAAACTGGCTGGCTACGCGCCTGTCTTTCATTTTCCAAAGTTCTATCAATTGTGGACAAGCAGTATTGATAAACACAAGGCGAGCACGCTTTTAATGTCAGTACCGTTTTACAAAAATTATTTTATTTGTTGAAGAATGAATTTTACATATTTCAAGAGGGTATATGCAATGCTCCGATGCGCAAAACCATGGCCACATTTAAGTTACACAGTAACTTTTTGTAAATTTTGTGTCTTGAAGTCAGCCAATCAAATCTCTCTAGTTACTCGTACAAGAAACTGAAGGCGTGTCAGATAAATTTTCAAAATTGGTTTATCGGCAACCAGGAGTCTAGATCCTTTTTAGTTCCTTGTGGGGGCTAAAAGTCATTAATCGGTCAAATTCGGGTTCATTAATTCAACATAAACATCACTTTTAGCCCCCACGAAGGAATGGATCTAGCGAAAATTTGCATTAAAAAAATGGTGTATTACAGACGCCAAACCTGCATTGTATTTCATCACAATAACAGACGACAGAGCAGCTTTGTATGTTACCACAATAACAGACGACAGATCTGCTTTGTGATTCATCACAACAAGAGACGACAGAGGAGTTTTGTGTGCAACCACAATAACATTGTTGTTTGTGTTGTTGTTGTTGTTATTTGTTTTACCTTGAGTAACATCACAGCGTTCCGTAGCACGAGAAACGAGGGAGCTTCAGGAGCTTTGGCCAGGAAATCAGCAATGGGCGTGTTTGTACCGGCCAAGAGTTTGGCGTGAAGGCATAACTCCTGTAGAAAACAGGGATAGTCATACCTCAATATTAACAATAAAGAGGTCTACCAAACATTAATAGTAATATCTAACAAAAAAACGAAGGAGAGGTCCAGTGCCCAGTATACTCTAGGCTTGGTAAGGGGGAAGGATTCGTACAGATGTCTGAGTACAAACGCTAGAACGCTTGACCATTTTTCAACAGTTATCAGTACGTTTGGCTGCCTTTCAGTAAATATTGTACTCGTTCTTCGCGACCAGGCTATGGTGTTTACAAGTCTTGTTTTGTTTCTCTTTATCTTAGTACTACGATTGTAAAACGTTCTAGCGATAACGATCAAAAACACTTAGATAAATGCAGGACCTCCTTTGCTCAAAGGTCATTTTCTTTCGCGGTGCAGAAATTTGGAATTATCTTCCTCCCGCCATTAAACCAACCAGTTCTTTATAAAGATTTAAGAAGTCTCTTAGGGGTTATTTGAGATCAACAACGCAAATATTTAGTTAATTAATGAACAATTCTAATCAATTTATTACACCTTAAATACTTGATTAACTTTACTTATGAGCTTTTAAAACAATCTATCACTTTCATGTAATTAGCTGGCAAGTTTAGACTGACATACTTTTGTACGTGAGTTTTGAAAAGCCCAGTCGGGAGTAGCTAATAAAATAAGTTGTATTGCATTGTATTGTGTCGTAGCTGCCTGCAGTCCCTGATTCGTACCTGGAGAGGGACCCGGAGGAGCTCTGGCAGCTGGTATTCCTGAAGACTTTCATAACGAACTCTGCTGAACAGGTGGAAACAAACTCCCGGAGAACAGCGACCAGCCCTGGAAAACAACACTAAACAACTGAAAAAACGTTCATCGCAAAACGTCTTGCAACACAACTGAATGAGAGAACGATTACATGGAACAGGCACGAACTAAGATCTGTACGAGTTTATACCAGTATGGACTCAGACTGTTACGAGTTTAAATAACGATGAATTCAGATCTGCACGAACTCAGACCAGGACAAGTGTATACCAGTATAGACTCAGACTGTTACGAGTTTAAATAACGACGAATTCAGATCTGCATGAACTCAGACCAGGACAAGTATATACCAGTATAGACTCAGACTGGTACGAGCTCAGATAATGATGAAGTCAGATCAGTCAAACTCAGACTGGCATGGCCTTAGACCAGTACAAGGACTGAAACGAGCCCATACCAATAAGGACTTTGATCAGAACAAATTCTGGATCAGTACGGGTTCTGACCTATACTTTACATGTGACTGGTTTCAAAATGGGGCGTGTTTGTGTGGACCAACATGAAGTTGTACTAGTCAGAGTTTGCAATGTTTCACGTAGTCATCTGTTCAGCCAAGCAAACAGATGAACTTGCTTTGGCAGTGGAACAAGAACAAAAACCAGTTTCAAGACAAAAAATAGAAAAGGGAGGTTAAGTTAATATATTTGTACATTCGCTCACAATCACCCACATTCCGACATTAATGGTAAGTTTGAGCATACGCATCATTTTCCGACATTTCAACTTTTGTACATCGGCATTTTTGATAATAATGGAGGTTTCTGGACAATGACCCACCCACCCCTCCCCTAAACCTAGACCTAAACCGAACCCCAACCTTGACTCTTACTCTAATTTAAGGGAGGGGTGGGTGGGTAGATGCTGGGAGATATGAAGAGTTTCAGTTACCTCTCTTGAGCAGCAAGGGAAGATAAAATCAAAATCAAAACTTTGTGTATTTCCGGGGAGGCTACCCAAATTATGAAAGATAGGTAGTGCCATAGTTTCCTTATATAACAAATTCAGGAAAGGGATCTTAAATTAATTTGGTAGAAGAAACCGATGATCAAGAATTCTTGTTGTGAACGATGTTTGTCTCAATTCCCTTTCTCCTCTTCACACTCTTAAGATCCGTTCACCACTCACAGCAAGCGACAACAGCTCCTCCATGAAATACATTTTAATGTCCACCAGTCACAGCACAACGTTAACAAAATAAAACGATAATCTCGGGGATGGGGTGCCTGTACCTGCCTCGTTCCCTTGCTAATGTGAACAACACCCTAAAGACCATTTCCTTGTTACATTTACCTTCCTCTCCGTTGAATAGCACTCGATTTGGACACCCACACTGAATGGAGACTGGACATTGAACTCAGCGCATCAAAAGACTTCTATTAGAGAAAAACCAGTATTTTCCGTTTAGTGTCACATATATCCAAGCTGTTATAATATAATCAAATACGCCTTTTTACAATTATGCCCTGCATGTTATAATATCGTCTTAGCGAACACCCAAGCAAATGAACTTGACAGTGTGACGTGACTGCAAAAGCTCGTACATCGTCGCTACAGTAACCTAAACCTTGTAGCCAATCAGAAACCGGTTGCGTGATTGAAGTGAACCAATGAGGTTCAATCGACACTGTATTGAATTTGATATAGAAAAGCTGAGAAGGCGACGTTATGGCACCTTACATTGTGCGAACGCTACTGAGCTGACCAGAGGTCACTAGTGAGCACGTGTCTTTTTTACGTCATTATAAGGAGCGTAGACAAGACAAGAACTATTCAAATGCAACTGACGTTTCCACATCCAAACAATTTTGACACAGAGAAGTTGCCGAAGGGTTTCCCAAAGCGTTTGTTCTCTCATTTTAAAAAGACGTTTATAGTTTGATGTTTTTGTATTGGTTGAACAATAATACACTAAAGTGTATGTACTTTTCATCGGCAACAAATATGTTTTGCAAAAAACAAAATATTGACGCACCTCTTTCACCTTGCCACTGTCGATGACGTATACCACGTCATCAATAGTTACACTCGTCTCCGCAATGTTAGTGGACAGTATCTGGAGGGAAGGTCGAGTTAAGTTAAAAAAGGGATAGTTCCGTCATTAAACTAAAATACAGTTTGAATGTACCGCTTTTCTTGGTCTCAGATTTCATTGATATATATACTGCAAAACAGTACAACTATCGAGTACGTTTGTTGCCTTAACAAATACTGTTATTTTCCAGGTTTCCGATAACAAATCTAGAAGCGTTACTAACTGTGTTAAATGTCATCAAAACTGCAAAAGTCTGTTTGCGCTGAAGTTCGTCCTAAATCTGTTCGTCCTGGATCTGATTTCCAATGTCTCTCCATGAACGACTTTATTTTTTGCAAATTACACTTCTGAAGTTTGAAATACCGAAATACAATTATGTATTCAAGTTAACGATACCCGCGTTCAGAAAGTCTGAAACAACAAACAGGCAGATTTGTGTATGAGCAGAAGCAACTTTCGCGAAGCTTCCAAAACTAAGTTTTGCAAAATATGATACCCGCCTCTCCCCTGCTAATCTTTCCTGGATAGTTTGCTGATACATCTCCCCTCCCCTCTCCCCTGCTAATCTTTCCCGGATAGTACCCTTTTAAAAACATTCCTAGATTGTTTACTTACAATTTTACGAACCGTGGAGGGAAATCTTCTGAATACCTGAATAAATACAACAAAATGTTCATCGTGCATAAATTCTATGGTTTTCATATAATTCTTACAAATTATTTAAAAATAATAAAGTTAAAAATCTTCTTAGTTTGCTTCTTTTTCGTTGGCGGGAAAGTCAAAGATGTGTTCAGCTTTGCTCTGAAAGGGGGTTAACGCTTAAATATAGTCTAATTTAAATTAATTTAATTAATAGAAAAGAACTTCTTACATGCAAACGTTGACCCTTAACGGTTTTAAAATTCAATATAAGTTCTTATTTCCATGGGCTATTCTACAGCAAAACTATCCAATCATTGATACGTTAAAAAAGAAATACGTACAAGGCGGGGCTATCTTCACTACGTATGAGACGTTTATCAAGTATATTCTCAAACGGCGATTTTCCCCAAGGAAAGGATCGGATATACAATTAACGTTAAATAGTGAGTAAATACTTGAGAGTATTCACCTTCCTTTGGTCGGATGGCTGCATCGAAGAATGAAGGGTAAAAAGTTGGTATCTGCAAAGCAACAAAAAACAGGTTTCATCACTGCACACTGAACCGTTTGAAAATCCGGACGGCAAAAGGTTCCTTTTAGGTAATGAGGATAACATTATCCTGCCCCATTTGGGGTTGAGTATCAGTTATAGCAAGTCATAAAGGGTAACTGATTCCGGTTGATTTCATATTAAGTTCATACTGATTGGACATAGACATTTATTATGCATTCCCCATTTAAAGTCATCATACATTACCTTGATCTGGATAGTTTTAGATTGTTGTTTACGGGCAACAGGGGCGAATTAACGATTTGATAAGAGAGGGAGGAAAGAAGGAGGGTTAGTTCGCTTGGAACACGGGGCTCTAAGGCTGTCGGGGTAACAACAACAACTATTTACTTTCCCCTTTTGATGTTCATGTTTATAAATATCATTAATTTAAAAGATGGAGGGGACTGGCTGCCTCAAATAACATAAAGCTAATAAAGACAGACAGTTCTGAAATCCTCAAAGCCTACTTTGTCTGAAATGGTGTCCCCCGTATTTTCCTGCCAGTATAGATTCTTCATGCCTTTGGGTTTTTTCTTGACTCAGATCCTCCGTTGTGTGTTTGAGAAATACCAGGCAGGGGTGGGGTATGACTAATTGTCCAATTTACCTTCCCTGTATCCGTCATTACGACCGGAATTCTACCCTACAAACCTTCGCATATTGCCAAACTCCTTGTCTGCCGCAAGTCGCTCTTTCAGCGTTATGATCTCGTCATAGCCAGGGAGGAACACAAGAATGGATCCTGTAGATAATTTAACGGTTACTCGTGGTTTGAAGGCGCAAGACAGACAATTGAACTGAGGCCGAGGCTAGCGCTTGCTCTATTTTACGATGACGTCACAGACTGTAAAATGACGCTCCAAAAATCACTTTTATCTTCAACGTGGTAAATTCTGAATTAGTTTCGTTTTGGCTTTCCTTCGCTTACTTGACCACAAGAACATCTAGTTTTCATTCCAATCGAAAACATAATATCACACCACTTTATAATTGTCAAACTGTGGTTTGTTAGCATCCTGTTTGGCCCTACTTCGATCGCTCATTGTAAGAGTAATATAGAGATATACTTCACCAAACCATCGAAAATGTTATTGATCAATATTATCATTTTATTAAAAAAAGCTCCGAAATTGTGGTATGAGGGCCTTTGGCTATTCTTTCATTAGGAAATAAGGCAATTCTAATCAGTTAGCAAAAGAACTGAGGGGTCTGGTTAATAGCAACTGATACAGACAGACATCAGTATACCATGCAGAAAGGGCCAAGCAAGATTGTTTCAACTGTTACCATCCATTTAAAATGTCACGATAAGAAGACTGTTCATGCATTCTCAAAATTAGTTTCGATGAAGATTAAGGTAAGGTCAAGATTTCAGATAATCTTGTCACGGCTTGGTATAAAAATCAACTAAATGAATGGTTTGTCCATCAATAAAAATACTAAGTTAAGTAATGCTGCAACATATAAACGATTAGAGAATTGTGTCTTAATCGGATCATATCTGCATCTGGTCTTACGTAACTCCAATTTCCGTGGAGTAAGGGTTCTGAAGTATATAGATGTATTCATACATATACCATATATTTTATAGTTATCATTATAGCAGTTATGTAGATCAGCCTCAGTAAATGCTACGATATAAGTTTTCAATAAACCACATCTCTTATCAAGTAACAAAAATAGTAATAATAATAATGAAAATGATAATGATAATAATAATAATAATAGTGATGTTACGCACATATATCATACATCTATGTGGCTACTGGTAAATTTTAAATAGCTCTGCTCATGTAACGTTCGTGAGACTTGAAATGATTGCAGACACACATTCTGATTCGTGCAGTTTCAGCCTCAGGCAATTTATCAAAGGGTGTCTTCTCCCTACAATTTCATCATATAATAAGTTGTTTGGTTGAGAGAAAAAGCAACGGATCGCACTCAGTGAAATCTGTAAGATGAACTGCAATATTCTTTTCCTGTTGAGGTATTTTGGCCTGAACCACTGTGGCATTTATTTCAAACTACAATCTAAGTAAGTTATATAGTTACAAAATCAATCAGTTTACCTTGACCATACGTTGCGCAGATGTACTTTATTAGACACACAATGAGGTCCAAATCAACCTGTAGGATGAAAAATAAAACACTAAGCAACTTCTTCTTAGTTCATTACAGCTTTAATATATATGATTTTGTGCCTTCAATTTTGTTAAACTTTCCTCGCCAGGTTTTCTCCTGAAAGTTTGATAAGGTTGTTAAGGATTAACATTTAAAACTAACTGAAGTAGCTTTTCGCAAAGTTCGCCTATGATTTTAGTAGCTCTGGTCTGATTGTAAAGTTTTCAGGAACTAGACTGACAAACGCAATTTGTTGTAAACCTATAGCAGTGCTTTGTGTCTGTATCATCGAGCGTCACTACAACTTGCTCTTGTGACTAAGAACGTTTCCTTGTGTAACAGTAAATACATTACCAAGCAATTAAGAACTGTGTATGGTAAGAACTGCTTCTCACCTACTTACAAAAAACGAGTAAGAAACTTCGCATAAGTTTTCTACTAAAACAGGAATGAATCGTTTTAGCAAGAGCTTCCACTCGATGTTTTTTCCGTACATACCCTTTCATCGTCAAACGTCTTGTGGTATAAACTTAACAGCTCTTTGGTTTCTTCACTTAATTCGGTTGATTCTTTCTCTAAGGTAATTTCATCACAATACGGGACCGCAGAACATGTCCTGCAGAACAATACAATTCATTTCAGTGAAGAAATAACTCTCTGAGCCTAAAGAAAACATAACGGGAAGTATGAATATTGTAGTTGAATAGCTTGTAGTTACTCAGCTTGATCAACTTTATAGTTACTTTGAACTGGACTGGATTTTGAGCCAACACAATGTCGCTCCGTTACAGTGACACACAACTTTTGAAAGCGTTGCGCCTCACGTTCGTTCGATACAGCACAAAAAGAGTCGTTCCAAGTTTCAACAAAATCCTTATCCACTCTGGTTATACAACGGCACGAAAGCTATCCGGTATGGGAAAACAGAAGACCTATCCGCTATGGTTTATACAACGGTAAGAAAGCTATCCGGTACGGTGTAAACAGAAGGCCTATCCGCTATGGTTTATACAACGGTACGAAAGCTATCCGGTACGGTGTAAACAGAAGACCTATCCGCTATGGTTTATACAACGGTAAGAAAGCTATCCAGTACGGTGTAAACAGAAAACCTATCCGCTATGATTTTTACAACGGTACGAAAGCTATCCGGTACAGTGTAAACAGAAAGTCTACCCGCTATGTTTTTACAACGGCACGAAAGCTATTCGGTATATTGTAAACAGAAGGCCTATCCACTATGGTTTTATAACGGCATGAAAGCTGACTGATATAGTGTAAAGAAATCTTAAAACGTTTTATAGCAAGCATCAGCTGCAGAAACGTGCTCAAATGTTTTAAAAGTTAAATTTTAATTTATACCACAACAAATTTTTTTGAAAACTTCATACTGGGGTTAAGTGTTCTATCAGTAGAGGAGTTTAGAGAATCTTGAGAGAGAAAGGAAATTGAAGCGGCTACGGGAGAACAGAAAACAAGCCTAGCACAATCTTTAAACTAGAATTCTCAGAAAATTGACAGAGGTTCGTACATGTAAGACTCCAAAAGCTCAATCACTTCAGAGTGCTCCCATTTCTTCGCCCAGTCCAGGGCGGCCCTGTGTTGAGAGGAACAGCAGTGGTCAATGGTTATGAGTTTGTAAGATAGCACTCACTTTATTTGCATATTCATAAAACTACGCAAAACACTATCTTACTGGCACATCAGCAAACATGAACTATAGCAACTACATACATTAGGAATTTAATGACACATTTCTAAACGTTAATTGAAAATTGAGAACAGTAACAGTGAAGCGTTTACAGATTATCATCGAAACGTGCAATAAAACGAAGATGCATATAAAGAAGATAAAATGGGAGATAGAAAAGTGGAAGTACGAGGAAACTGGTCACCAATATGGTTCTATACTCGTTGGTGGCTGGCAGGCAACTAGACTCAGATATTGGATCTCGAGTCAATTGGAAATGTTGTCTCATCCACTTGTTTCTCTGTACTCAACAATATGCGATAAGCAAGTAAAAGCTGTTTCATAATATTTGAGCAAGGTCTGTAAGAAAGAGCTTGCAAGACAAGGATGATGATTATGATTGTGACGACGACGACGACGATGATGATGATGGCGACGATGATGGCGATAATGATGACGATAGTACTGATGATGATGACTATGACGATGATGACGACGACGATAATAATGATGACGACGATGATAATGATGGTGACGACGACGATGATAATGATGAATGATGATGACGACGACAATGATAATGATGAATGTTGATGAAGACGACGATAATAATGATGAATGATGACGATAACGATGATGATAATAATGACGACAACGATGATGATAATGATGATGACGAGACGACGACGAAGATGATGATGATGATGATAATGATTATGACAAACAGTGGAATAATCAAAACAATGTGGCCATGGTTGTACAAAATTGTAACTTAATCATTTCATCCTTTGCAACCAACAATTTCTACCTTTTGGCAACCCAAGGCGTGGGAAAGCAAAAGCAAGTAAAATATGCTGAAAAATTGATACTTCTTGTACAACAGAGCAAGTTACGCATTGTTCTAGTCGTAGTTACCGACTTCAGAGTGACGCATATATAACATATATAAGATATAGAAAAAAATTGTTCTAGTAAAGGCAGATTATTTTATCAAACACTTTAATCCACTGCCTCAACACAATTAGCAAAGATCGTCGACAAACCTGGAAACTTTCCTGATAAGTATCAGCGAGTGTTACGAAAGAAGGTTGAGTGATTGTG
This sequence comes from Parazoanthus darwini, assembly GCA_025403605.1. Lineage (NCBI taxonomy): Eukaryota > Metazoa > Cnidaria > Anthozoa > Zoantharia > Parazoanthidae > Parazoanthus > Parazoanthus darwini. Next base: position 12,281 of record JAOBYF010042899.1, read on the forward strand.
TTTTTGTTGTTGATGTATGTGTGTATGATAATGGTAAAATAATAATGAAAATGCTGATGCTGTGCAAACTCTTTGTCACCTAGAGCAACATTTGTGAAGTCTTACCATCCATTCTTGGGTTCCCGGATGTGGGGATTTGCATCCATGTTCAGTAACTGCTCCACAATCTCAACACAGCCCCGCCCCGCAGCCACCATCAGCGCCGTGGCCTTTGTTTCAGTGTGCTGGTAATCAACTGGGTGTAATAAGAGATGAAAAACTTAACACTGACAACACTGACAAGAAAAAACTTCAATGGAATTTTTGTCTCTCTTTTTACTATTGTGTGACTTTCGAAAGTTTGTAAACCATTTTAATTTTACATTTTCCTCTTTGGAATACTATAGCACTA
>JAOBYF010043010.1:0-12669 GCA_025403605.1 Parazoanthus darwini
AAATATTCAGAATTGTTGGTACTTAGTTAACTGTAATAGCCAGAGGCTAGACTAGACAGTTAGCTAAATATTTTCATTTTGACTTTTGTAAAGTCAGAGAAGAAAAGACAAAAAAAAATAACAATTACTAATTAGTAATTTGTAAACAAATACATACAGAGGATAATATACTATCACTTACAGTATAATGGTAGTAAGACGTCCTGAGTATAGTGTGATAAACAAGTTGTAGATTTGAAGTATGATTGGAACTCGTGATATAAACAGTTTGCCGCAGCTAGCTGTTATACTTTGATTATGAAGACTTTATAGTGTTGTTGTTGCTGTATTTTACATCTATAAACACTTCCTTAGATATATTTTATTTGTATAAAAGGTTTTGTTTATACATTTGAAAAGCCAGTTTGGGAATGTTAATTTGAGGGTGCAGAATGTGTAGATTTTTTTTGAGTCAGTGAGACAAAATTCAAATAAAAACATCGTCGTAATGAGCTTAACGACAGTTTGGTACCCCTATTTTGAAGAAACCATGTATGTCCTAAATATTTTGCGTTTTTGTAAGATTAGCCAACCGGGTTTGTCCTCAAAAGTTGGCTTGGTGTGGAGGTTCAGAACATTAATACTTTACAAAAACAGTGTGCTGCCGCCAAGAACGCCAAACCAAGTGTCCCGTCATAGTTGGCGTTATCGCAAAAATGAACGACTAAAAAGTTGTCCAGCAAGTCAAAACTGTTATAAATGTTATTCGAGAAATGCAGCAACGATGAAAACGTAATTAGTTTGCTTTTCTTAAAAAAATGTGCTTTTGATGTTATAATTTTGTCCAGCCATGTCCTGAATGGTTGGTTTTATTTTAAGGAATTTTGGCAAAAGAAAAACGGGTGGAAAACTGAAATTGCTAACGTGTTTTAGGATCTTGGAAAGCGAATGTTGCAAGTTTCCTCTTTTGTTTCGACTAATGTTTGTTCCTACGGGTTGGCTTTTAAGAGGCTCATTTTTGTTAAAGTTTGTAAAAAGGATTGGTTTATTCTTGATAGCTTGTGAAGAAGATGCGCAGAATGTGAAAATTGTCAGTACCCAGATGAACTAGCCGCCCTTCCTGTAACTGTAGCAACATACGCAGCTATTAAGTTTAAAAGAACATAGAAAATCTTTTAGCGTGTTACGCAAAGAAGATTGCGTTGAGAAACCGTGCTACGAGCCATGCTACACAAGTTGAATTTTTGCGCAGTTATGTAACAGGAAAAACCGTTGTGCCGTGCAACATCGTCTTAAGTTTGAGTACCAGGGACCGTTTACCGCGGTACCACGTGCACGGTTCACCACGAATTTGCCAGCTAGGTCTCTAGTGTTAATACTCACACAAGCCACAAGTCTTTTTACAGTTCTTTTTCACATAACTATTACTACATAGTCCCTTCCAGCCAGAACATCTTTCTTGTTGGTCTCTGCAATCTTTAAGCAGAAACATGGTCAGTACTTATCGTTTTATGGCCGAGTCTGTTGGTTCGGTTGTAAGCTGCAAATAAACAAGTTATTCACTGATGTTTGTTCATGTGTTTTTTCACCTATTTTGCTCTACCCTTCCTGCCTTTGTGTTTCCACAGAATACATCAGGGGTGTGATCAATTAAAATATTTAATTCGGCCAGTACATAACTATCTCTAACCGGTACATAATTATCTCTAGAGATCCCCTATTTCACCGGCAGTGTTGGAAATATTTTTGAAGAAAAAAATCCTGGAAAATTCGTATTTTGGGTTCGCCTCCTCCCCTTCCAGAATTGCGGGTTCTACGTCTCTTCACAGTCGCCTTACCTTGCAAGCTGGCTTGATGACATAGTTTTGAGAAGAGGGTCTGAGGGCCACTGAGAGCGGGGCATTTTATTAAAGTATAGGTAAAAGCTTCCTGTGCCGGGAATTTAAAATAATTTTTTCCAAAAATTAAGATGCCTAAGGTTATAGGTCCTGCACCCACCATTCGATTTATTATTTGTTTCCTTGACCTTACAAATAATATATAAGTAAACCGTTGAACCGTTTAACTTCAAGTTCCTAGCTCTAGAATACTGGACTTTGTTCACGCAATTCTGCTTCATTGTATTATTCTCATCAGGTCTGCAAGTCTTACGTTTGCTGTCAAGACACAAAGTGTTGCATACATACCTCCTCCACTGGCTCCACCCACAACACCTGTGATGAGATTGAAAAATTGTGAGATTAATATATGAGGCAAAATGTTTTAAATTAATAACATTTTATATCCGAAATTAGCGCAGTTGCTAAAGCATCTGATTGCTAACCAGGAGGTTCCGGATCTTAACTAAGAAATCGAGAACCACTAGACGCAGCGGCGTATTTTTTTATGGTCTTACATAATTTCATAAATGATTGGTAGATTAACCCCCCAGCAGTTATAAGTTCTCCTTTGTTATAAAAAAAGGAGCCAGTCGTGACATATATAAAGTCCACGAGAAACTAATTAGTTTAGGAAGTCTTAGCAATATAGAAGCTAGAAAACGTGGGTAATTGGTTGAATAGTCCAAAGGTCTGAAAGAGTGTCAACCTATAGTTCAAAATTCCTAGTTTATTTAAAGCCAAAAGTATCTTTGTTAATGAAGGGTTTCAACCTACAACACCGCACGTCCTGTTTATTGTTTGTAATTCACTGCGGACTAAACGATTTAATTCCCCAGTTTCAGTAAAAACTTCTACGGGTGGGGACTGTTACGCCACAAAATGTAACAATTGACGCAAAATGTAACATCTACCCCAAAATGTAACAACTTTTTACTCAAAATGTAACAATGTATTGACGCGAAATATAACAACTCAAAAGGTAACAACAGTTTTGACTTTAACATTCTAGAGGGTAAAGGAATAAAAGTTACAAGTGGACAAGGTAATGAAATAACCCAGAAAAGGGCTCTAGACAGGGATTTGGCCATCCCAATGCTTATGGAACTGTTGAGCGATAGTTAAAATTTTGTCCTTAGACTAAGTAATTGCTGCAACATAGGAGTTCACCTATCAGGAACCCGTCGCCCAATTGCGTGAAATCATAACCCACCTAATTATACAGAAAAATATACTTTTCAATATACCATTTGGTTTGCATGATGGCGTCAATTTACTATCAATACTAAAATGCTTTACGATTTTTTTTCTTTGTTCCCATACGAGGATAGTAGAACACTTAGCACTGATTATCTTACAGGAGAGCGGATTATTCTGGTAGTAGCAAACGATTGGGAGGTGAGACCACACTTGCCATAATCTGCTGGCAACTTTCAAAAGTAGTTTAAGGGAACCAATGTCATGAGCAGAAACTAGTTATGATAAGTCAATTGGTTTTTTGAATACTGTGTTGTTTCCAAGTTTAGTTTCATAGCAATAAACATTGTAGTTTTCGAGCTAAAGATCCCCCAGTTCCAGGATGCCGAAAAAACCCAGTCTGAGGAATAAAAATTCTACACTGTTACATTCGCGACAAGAAGCTGTTACATTTTCAGTCAAAACGTTATTACATTTTGGGTTGATATTACATTTTGCGTGTTGTTACATTTTGCGGCGTAACTGGGACAGTATTTTGCAGAAACTACAGATTACCAGCAAAATGAAACAAGCCACAGAACACCTTTCTTTAATTCTCCAATATCGAAACTGTACCTGTCTTTTGATATTTTTCATATTGTCATGGGGTCTGTAACCACAATGTCAAATAAGTGAGAGACAGACAAACAGAGAATTAGACAGAGACAGAGAAAAGTTAAAATATAGCTATATAGGATTTAAAATGGTTACAACTATTTACATTCTTAATGTCAGAGGGCAAACTGTTCCATAGTTTGGCTCCAACGAAGGTTTTAGAAATTCTATACGAAGATTCATACTCACACAGTCCGCAGCTTTTCTTGCAATATCTCTTTACAAAAAGAAGCTCGGAGCAATACTTTTTCCATTCGGGGCATTTGTCATTTTGATCTTCACAGCCTTTATAAAGAAATTTCAAATAATTAGCTTACCTCATGTTGCTTAACTGCTATAATCGTTTAACCCAAGCCTGTCTCAAAAGCCCTAAATTTTACTTGCTCATAGGTCTAATAAAGATTTTCGAGAGGACATGTAATTTTAATTGACTTATTTCTTGAAAAATTGAATGAGCAAAAATTCGCATTGCCTAGCTTAGCTGAATAGTCAGGTATTTTTTCTGTTTTTGCATCAGGAAAAAAAGTAAATCTTAAAAATAAGCGTTTTATCTTCGATTTTTGCAAAAATTATATTGTGCCACTCAATAAGTGTATTTATTCGTGCGGGCTTTAAAGAACGAAAATCAAAGGAACTAACTTTAAAGCAACTTGTCTATTACCGTTGGTCCCTTCGTTTTGTTTGCATTTTATCTCTCTTTGTATTTTTAGCCGCAGATCAACATTGGTTACTAAACATTGTTACAATATACTTTTTTTGTCAAGATTTGGAGACCAAATTCTATTAGCCGAAAGGCGATTTTTTTTCATACCACAGCTCCAACATAGTTTAGTTCTGACACTAAAATGGTCTGAATTTGTTTATTGATAAAAAGTTTCGACGTTTTTTCAGTTCCATTTCAAGTTTTTCCTTAAATCCGGGTGTGGATGTTTTACAAGAAACGTCTGTGTGTTTTTGCAGTTTTATGATAAGGACTAGGTTGTGCCCTGTATTTCAAATAGAGCAGTTGAAACTCAAAAGGAAACATTATCTTGGAATTGGTCAACGCAAAATCATGATTCCTTTTTAGTTTTTGATCAGTATACACCTTAACGTAGTCGCGGTTAGAATTGCATAAATGAACAGAAATTGTTTTGAGTATTTTAATGTTTCAGCTAACAAAATAAAACACTTAATATTGATACTTTCTTGTTTCCTTAAAAAAAAACTTTCGTTTTAATCCTTTCATCTCTTTTAGGAAGGATTTTGCTCGATGAATCAGAGTTAAAAACTAGTAAAAGTAACCAATATAATGATCCGGTATTTTTAATCTAACTGATCCTTTTTAATGTGATTTACTTAAAAGTATTTTATTTGCATTTTTTTTAATTAGTATCAGCCACAATTTGGAATTTCAAGTTAATACCACAATTGTTAGAGTGTCCTCTTCAAGAGTTTTCGTTTGAAAGGTAACACTTTGGACTTTCATCCGCTTACTAAGAACTCATACAAAGTTACTGCCGCCGTTAGAACGTATTCACAAACAGCATTCACTTCATCGAATGATCGGCTCTGTTATTTTTTAATGCTGGTTAATGATGCAATTGATGCAATCAATCGAAGACTCTTACCTTCTGTTGAGGCTAAAACCACTCCAAAAAGCACCGCCACAGCGAAGAGTAACTTCATGTTGAAAATGTGTGGACACCGACAGGGTTACTCAACCAGATTTTATAGCAGCGATCAGAGTCTCATTATAAACAAACGTTTGCATTTAGACATCCGGCTGCTTTAAGTGACTAATTTTATCCAACTAACCGGGGTAAATACTGGTTTAAAATACATTGAATAATACTTGAATAATGAGAGCATTTTGTTCGATACATCCGAACGTTTCCGGCGCTTGGCTGAAAACCAGAGTGTAGATGAGCTGAATCGAACAGAACAGAACCGAATAGAACAGAACAGAATCACTTTTTATATCTTCAGAGATTTAAAGATCTAAAAAACATTTGAGGTATACAAAACAGATAAAGATACAGTTCGTCTAGCATAGTACAAAACCAATCTAGTAGATGAACCTTAATTTCTTTGTCTATATAAGAATCGATGTTTTGTCGATATGAATAACATGGAAAGTAACAGAGAACAATTAGACATAAAAACATACAAATGTGTACTATAAATAAGTGAAGACAAAATTTTGAATACGCTGAGGAGTTAAAAATATTTACAAATTATATCTAATATAAGAAAAAACAGTGGTCAACTTGGGTTACAGGCCAACTTTATAATTCTTTTATTTACCAGGCAAAACTGGTGTGAGTATTGCTGTCACATCTTCTAATAAAGTCCGGGAAAGTGCCAAGAACAAATATTTTCTACTTTAGAAGCAAGCTGTTGCAATATACGTTAAAATTGAGCGTAAATATAAACCAAATAACAGTAAAACGAACAATTATTGCTATAAAGCAAGCTGTTTAAACTTTGCATACATCACAAGCCCCAAAGAAGTTTATTGGCAAGTTGATGTTAACATGTGTTTCCTGATTTCCGCTTCGCGCTCTTTCTAAAACGTTCCACATATATTGGTGTAAGCTTTTGATCTAGCGAAAAAACAGCAAGCAGATAGATAGATAGATAGATAGATAGATAGATAGATAGATAGATGGATAGATTTATTATAATTTCAAAATTACAGCTATAAAACTGAATTGGATAAAACTTTATAATAAAATAAATGACTGTTTTCATATATTAAACTAATTTAAATATCTATTTACAATTACAAAAAAAATATTTTTGAGTCGATTTGCTTTGCAGCCTTGGACATGGTATTTATAGTTATTTAAGACTGTAGCTGCATGCATTTAGCTGTCGTAAGAATTGTTTTTTTCAATACTACTTAAGTATTCAAAAGCCTTTAACTTCTGAAAAAAACAAAGCAATAAACATCACTAGTATGTGCTTTCAATCAAAACCTTTACTATTGGTAGAAGACACGTGTTGGGTTCTGATACGTTCATTTTCCAGCCGTTTTAATCTAATTGGTTATTTCTTATGACGATGCCAGCTTTGGACGGCTCTTGAGAGAGTGTTGGTTCAATCTTTGTATCTTATTAGAAAGTTAAGTGCATCTAGTATTGCAGGATTTTGTTAGAAGTCTTGCAGTATTTTCACGAGCCCGAAGGTTGAGTCAAAAACCAAAGGACGATAAACAATATCCAGCCATACTACATATTTAACTAAGAAAAAAAATATGTTCAACTGGTTCGATAGCTACTATACAAAAAACCTCTACAAATATCGCAAGATATTTGTCCTCGTTTACCCCCACCTCCCTTTCCGAAAGTTTTGGTTTTGCCCTTGCGCATAACAGAACGGAACGGTATAACTTAACTATTTTCATATAACCTCTATATTCACCAGGTCTGAAAAGCACCTTCTTGATATCTAATATAAAAGTATAAAGGTAAAGCTAATGTAACAGATGGCAAGCTTCTCATTAACTTTGTTTCAACTATAAACGATAACTTTGTCGGTAGAAACAATGTAAAGTGTTATGGAACAAAATATAAACAAAGTTAGATAGATTTTTGATAAATAATGTTCAAATATATGGAGACATTAAGATGCGTTAGAATTTTAAATCAAGTTAAATCTTATTTTAAACTTTTAGTTTTATATTTCAGGACACTCTACCAAGTCATCCATTATGCACTGCTTTTGAAGTGGGTCATTTATCGCACTTTTTAGCAAATGAATTTTTCAAAAAAAATAGCCGAATCTTATATGAATTATTTTGCATCGCTTGCATTAGCTCAGCCGATGGAATAAGTTGTTGTTTTCAAAGAACATAGATATTGGATTGCTAGTTAGATGAAAAATGATAAAAGACTTGCACTACATGATTAAATAGAGTTTCATAAAAAATGCTAGACAATGGTTACCGGTTTACAGGCATACTAATTTCTATAATTGCTGCCGTTCGGCCGTTGCGATTGTTGCCCAAGAAAGAAGGCTTGTAAGCTACCGTATTTGACAGCCCCAAAACAAAACGATTCAAGTTCAAAGGTAGATCATCAAGTTCTTTTTCGTTCTAGTTATTCTACGTATCAGTTCCTTGAAAGAATTCAGTGATGTGATTCAGTCGCTAAACAAAACTTGGCTAGCTGAAACAAAAAAATGCCGTTTAATATGCTTTGTTTGGATTTTCTTCAACTGCGGTCTTGACTCAAAACATACTGAAAACTTGTAATCCATTTAAATATTTTCTCACCTATTTGCTGATTATCCAATCAGCTTGCGATATTCATCCCTACAATACGATTTTATTGTATAGCCAGTAATCTTTAGGACAAAAAAATTAAAATAATAAACTGATTGCTTCCATTTTGCTGCATTGATAAAAGGTTCTACTTTGGCGTCAAGCTGCTATATAATATTTGTACATCAGTGTTGTACAAACCCTAAATCAGCATGCAAGCTTTGCTTTCAAAAGAGCTACTTGAACTTCGCAATATGTTTCCTTCAAAACTAGTGCATTTAAGTTGTTTGGCAAGTTGTAAGGTAATAAACGCGATGCTGTCACATGTACGTCTACAAATGATGATGTAGCGTTCCCCAGCTCTTTAGAACTTGTGCGGTAATCCAGCAGGCTACCCGGTGAAACACTCTTCACTCCATTCTTTAGGGGATCAAAATTCGCCACCATTGTGGCTGTGGTATTTTGATTCTCCCCGAAGATTTCAGTTAACGTACACATTATATCGTATTGCTTTCAAACCAACCTGTTTACACTTGGGAAAATTCAGTTTCCGGCGCACTTCTTGTGCTGTTTAGAAAGTGAGTTAGAATTCCAAAAATTGCATGTTAGGATAAGTTTTAACCTTTTGTATTAATGTTTGAGCTTTGTTTGGCTAATAATGCTATACTAAGTCAATCCTTTCCTTAATAATCGCTAAAACGGATCTTTTTGTTCCTTCTTCCGGTTTTATCATATGCATGCGCGAGGCTTCAGCGGTACCTTTTGCTCAGAGACTCACATGTATTTATTATTTCTTGGAAAAATTCAGCACGCGCATCCAAAGAGAAACAAGTCATTAGAGAGAACAAGAGATTCAAGTATTTCAGTTGCCGGCTGCATGTTTTATTAATTATTCTGCATTGTCTGCTGGATCCAACTCATGATTGGTCCATACTTCACGCGTGCGTATACACCGTATTTTCCGGGCGATGCACATCCGTGACCCCAAGAGGTAGCGCCGTGGAGGTAGAACCTCCCCCCTGATTCGCACACCATTGGTCCACCTGAATCACCCTGGCAACTGTCGACCCCTCCTTGATCCAGACCTGCACATATCATGGAGTCGTGGATACTGGAACCATAGGCTCGTTTACATTTTGTTTGGCTGACAATGGGTACCGAGGCTTGCATGAGATAATTAGGGGATGACCCCCCTGACGAGAGGGCGCCGAATCCTGTAATCCAGCAGCGCCTTCCTGGGCTCACGTCAGAGATCGAGGATGGAAGACACACGGGGTGAACATATCTGCGGCAAAATGGTTGCCGGATTAGGTATAGTTCATTAATTACGTCGGGCCTTACACTTCACCTTTAACACTTAATATTAGTCTTTATAAATCCGTCTATCCTTTGGCATAATAAAATTTCTTTTGACTGGCAAGTATGCACAGCTGTTTTGTCCACCTGGTAACGGATACGTCTTACACAGACTTAAGAGAACGAACCGGTTATGAAAGAAGGCTAATTCTTTTGTTACATGCTAAGTTCTTGTGCTCTATCTCTCTTGTTCGTTGAATTGGCCTTGAGCTTGCACAAAACACAAAACACGGGTTGATGGAAAGAAAACAACAAGAATGTTGTACATTTCAGTACCTGTTCAATCGTGCAGGCTTGTCCAATTTCAGCAACATGATGTCATGAGCCATTCCATAAGGACGCTTATAGCTCGGATGTATTATGATTCGGATTGCCCGGAAGTCCTGTTCATTTCCCAAATTCCCTGTGCGCTTGTGAGCTCCTAGCCTTTAATGGGAGGTAAAATTGTGTTTAGAGTGGTATGTGTGATACCGCCGATTCCTTGGTATTTTTTAACATTTTATAAACAGTTTAACCATTCCTTTAACGAGCTATTTGATTAGAGGACTGTTGATCCGCTTTTACCAAAACGTTTAATCTTGCTCACCGCCAAATCTTGAACTACCAACCTTAGCACCCATCCAAAATATCCTTATATCAAGTTACTTTTAACAGAACAAGCTAGCCTTGCTCTTAGCAGATGGTCTCCTTTAAACTTTTGGCGGTCTCACAACATGTCGGATTACAACAGTTACTGTCTACTTAAAACCTATCACCTGTTATCACTTGTGTAAGTCCCAAACTTTGTCACTACCTGCAAAACCCTACTGTCTCTATAATGCACACACGCTGACAAGTTAATAAAACTTTTCAAAAAGAACTTGATGGCGGAGTGCAATCAACCATGTGCAACAGAAACAAAATCGCTCACCTGACACGAATGGTACTTTTATAACAGTGACTGGCCGACACCACCCATCGAGGGGAAATCAGTGAGCCACCACAGAATGGAAAACCGCTGCTCGTCCTGAGCTGAGCCTGCCAGGGCCAGTCCCCAGATTTCGCCTGCGTGCCTCCGACAATCCTTGTGCTGGGCCGAGTTCCACAGGAGCCTGCATTTTTTACAGAACAGCGGAAGATATCACCTCATTTAAGTCAAATATACGTGATGTATGTGAGTGTGTTCTGTTTTGTTCTTGACATATTATGTGATTATTTAAGTAGCGCCTCGTTAAAAGCTACTATCAGCAAATATATAAAAAGAAGACTTCTGAAACAGTTTAACGTAGCATAGCAAAAAATAGCACAATAACAACAGGCAACACCATGACACGGCACAGCACAACTCAACTAAACTAAACTTCACGCAAAACAGTACATTAATACAAAAACAAATCATTACAATAAATCAAGACGATACAATACGTACAGGTCATGCAACGTAAGAGTATTTAAAATACAACACTTTTTAACCAAAAAAGAACTTTGAGTATTCAAAATGCAGTACAATAATGAAATAAAACATTAGCCAAGCACACCTGAACCGCTTCCACCACTTCCTCCTCCTCCTCCTCCTCCTTCTCCTCCTCCAGCACCTGAAAAAAGGCGAAGAACCAGTAAAAGTTATATAAAACGCTTTGGTGATTCATTTTCAGTTTCAGTTTCTACCGTTAAGCTTAACACCTGAAAATATTCCTTTAAGATATTAAAGTGATGGCTCTGAATTGGCTCTGAGAACGAAGTGTTGGGGTGAGATGCTTGAAAAAGAGAACGCACTTACTTATGTTCCGAGTCTACACCTTTTCCTTATCTAAGTATGAGTTGCTCAATCTGTCAGAATGTCATCTCCACCTTCTGCCGGTCTTTGTCTAAATTCAACCACGTAGTCACGTAATGCATGTATGGTTGTTCATGGCTAATAATTGTTATATAAGGTTAGTGAGGGTTAAGGTCAGTGTCGGGTTCACTTCTGTTTCGTAGAAAATAGCCTCCTTGTAGGCGATGGAGGGTGTTTTTTGTCGCGGAAAAATCTGCGATCTGCGATTGCCGTCGCCCTCTTGGATTTCCGGCCGCGCGAAAGAACAAGCCTTGGGAGAGAGACAAAATTAGGGGGAGGGGGAGGGGGCGGGGAGAGAGAGAGAGAGAACTCACACGTGCCGCAGGTTGATTTGCAGTTGTCCTTCACATACTGGTTAGAACCGCAAAGATGTTTCCAGTAATGACAATCCTTGTTTTTATCTTGACAATCTGAAACAAGAAATACAGCACAATTACTACTAGTTGCAGAGGAAAGGGCTAAAGGTTCTGTGTGCTGCACTACAAGCTAAAGGGCAAATTCGTGAGCATTAGCTTAACGGCGTATTTCAATTTCAATTATCGCAGTAGTTGCAAACGAACTCAAAGTTATTTATATATAATGCCTTCTACAATCTATAAGAACATGTTGTTGATATAGAGATAATACAAAGATACCAAATAAAAAACAAGAGAGGTTACACAAATAGATCACCTACGTGTCTAGCAAAGACACCAACAGTAAACAACACGGCAAAGGGACTTTATATGAATGGATACCTATTTGCGATTGCAAATATCTCAAACCAAGCTAGTTTTGATTATTTGCAATGAACACAGTCCGTACTGAATGCAAAATATTCCATCTGTAGGTTGTTGAGAAACATGTTAACACAGACTGCAGTGTTGTTTATCAGTTGAGCTCGTTATCTGTATGTACGGCAGTTCAGGGTAAACTGATTCGGAGAAAAACTTCGTTAAACAAAGCACTACAGCAAAGTTTAGACGGTACAATAGGACAACACCCTTGTAAGTAACACAAAAGCAACTAAGTACAGGTCATACAAAGTTACATTACAATCCAATACAACGTATATTTATATCACAACGAAAAAGAACATTTGAGTATATATAAAGCAGTGTAATAATGAGAGAAATCATTGAACAAACGCACATGAACCGCCTCCTCCACCCCCGCCGCCACCACCTCCGCCAGGGCCTGAAAAAACGAAGAATCAATCCTAGTTATGCAAGACGCTTTGGCGGATTTTTGTTCTTTCTCCTTATCAAACTAGTACCTGCTGGTGTGCCCAGCATCTGCAAGTATTTATTTAGATAATTATGTGATCGCATTAAATCCATTTGGTACGTTTATAGTGTTTGGGGTGCTACACTCAGTTATAAAGAGAACGCACTGACTTCCGTTTCTAAAAAAATAGCAAATCTATCACTTGTATCTTTCAAATCCCAATAACCGTTACATTTAACAAAGTATTGCGTTGCAACACAATAAAGTTTCACAAGGACAACAAATTTTCACGGCTTTCACGATTCAGGGCCGTGACAAGACCTTGGAAAGCTGGGGGC
>JAOBYF010043121.1:0-12669 GCA_025403605.1 Parazoanthus darwini
GTCCTCATCCCTTGGTCTTTAGATTATATCACAAAGACGGAAATTGGATCGAATACAAGCATACTTTTTCTTTCTAAAATAATGCTCTTTTATGATTCAAGTGAAAATGTTGGTCATTGATTGTCCTATCGCAATAACAACGGGGAATAAGCATTATTTTTCTCGTAATGAATGATTTCTTTTTTATAAAAAGAACAATCTCACCGTTGAAACTGTTATGTACTTTAATATCGCAAGAATCACTGAGTGTTTTTGCACTTTCTGTTGTAGAGATAAAATGGTAATAGATAACATGGCATGATATTCTTTTTCAGCTTTTGCTACAATTAATTTTTAAAAATTCGAATATTCCATCTTTTTTAATTATAATAGTAAAGCAAGTCGTTGTTTTGTTACTTAATTCTAAGCATGATAATGCGTTCAAAAATACACTAAAAAGAGATAATAAAGTGCGATAACAGAAACAAAGATGTAATACTGACTCTGCCGGTATTCTACCACGATCAGATGATGCCGACACGCGAAAATGTGCTAAATTTACACACGAAAATGCAGTTTCCGCCAGGCGTTACTGCAGTCACGGTCACGGCCGGAGTCTCGTGACAAGTGTAAAAGTCGTGCTGTGATTGGCTGGTTTGATGTGTGACGCTACCCAGAGAGAACGAGACAAAAGGAGAACCACGTATCAATCTATTCTTCTACTTCACAATTCTTACGAGTTGAGAAGCTCAAATTTGTGTGCTTCGAAAGTAATCATCTTTCGAGGATTACACATCAAACCCATCGTGGCTTGCTGACCCAGGAACTAAACTTCCCGGGACTGATTTATCGGAACAGTCGCCATTGCATTGCAGGTTTGTCTCGCACTTCTTTTGTCGCACATTTTCGATGAAATAGTTCGAATTTCGTGCCGCGTTCGAGTCGGACTTTGCATACTATCACAGTTTTTTGCTGTTTTGAGAAAAACAATTTCAATTTTTGCGTGCTTTGGTTTTTCCCTTATAGTGGGACTGTAGATCCTGACCGGAATACGGACAAGATTTTTCCCCAATATGGATATACTAAACGGGACATCGTCGCCTGTTGAGCAAGGCCAACCAGAACTCCTCCAAGGTTCGGTATACAGTGATGGTGGATACATTCCCAATCAAGATACATCACCAGGGCATTCAAAACCAGCCTTCATGGAAGAAGAACTTGATATTGACGGATACCAACCTACCTATGCAGATGCTTTTCCTCCGCTGCCAAGCTCCCATGCCGGCGAAGGTCAGCACAAGATGAACCAGAGTAACTCAAAATGGCGACCTGCTTCTGCCCCTCGCGCTACTCCTGTGATTGCAGCCTCAACCATTACCCAGGTACCTATACAGCTGATTAACGAAGTTTTACCATCTCTAGTTTAGATTTGTAGTGAGAGGAAGAACTCTGTTCTAGCTGTGTTTGTTTTAGTGCAGTTCTTTCAGTGGTTATACTATTTTCAAACGCAGCACTAACATGCCAAGGCCAGCGTGGCAGTTTTGTCTTGAAAGAAAACTCCGCTCGGAAAGATCGCCTCTCTCTTTAGCTATTAACTTTTATGAAATTAGAAATAACAATTGCTGGGTATTTTTGGCTTTAATTTTTGACTTTAGTGAGAAATTCGGTAGTTTTCCCCACGTTTTGATTTCAAGTGATGAATTTTCTGTTGAGCAAAACAATTTAGTGCAGTTGTCCGATTTCAAGGGCTTCTTTGTATAGATTTCGTCGACACCAGTTTCCCATGTTGTCAGTTCCGAGATCTCGAGCCCTGATCAGTGATTTTTTGTCTTACGTAAATTTACGACAAAAAAACAAGTCGGAAAATTGAATGAAAAGACAGAAACTGTTGTATGAATTATTAATAAAAGTACTTTTCGTAACGTTCGTTGTATTTGCAGAAAGAAGAACATGTTGATATTTTGTTCTCGAGTTTCCTGATTATTTTTCACGACTTACCTCGTTATTAATTTTTAAAAGCAGACACAATAATAAAAAGAAATAAGCGTGTTTTTGTTGCATATGACCGTGGCTCAAATCTTGGCTCGACGTGAAAGGAGTTATTTCTTTGCCTATTGGTATGTACAAGAAGTTCCAAATTTGTCTTTGAATTTTGCCGCACAGAAGTCATGCGAGTCGGGTTTGAACAGTTTATCAGCCTTTTATCACGATTCTTGTCTGAATCTGTTAAAGAAAATCAAGCTTGTTTGGTCAGTCTCGAATCTGTTTGATTAGTTAACTTGAAGATTTTCTACGAAGTACAGTTTTTCTTCGATGTAGTTTTTTTTATGAAAGCATTCAACCCACTTACAACCAATACGAAACTTGAAACCAGTAGAAAATTGCAAAACGTGGCAGCCTTGATATGAGAGTTTCATGGACATTTTACACGTGATTAAAAATTGGTGGAACTTGTTTAACTGCGATTTTCAACTTATTGAATGAATTGCAACTGTTTCACTAATATTCAAGATTGTGACGACACGAACAAAAAACGCCAGTGTGGGCGAAAAGTGATTTACGTAGATCATAACAATGGATAGTTTTGCAAAAGTCTGTTCTCTCTGCAGATGTATGGCCCCATCATCTCTTCTAGTCTAAATAAATTATCTGGCCTCCCAGAAAGTTGTATCTTTTTCAACTTGAAAAGAGCAGTTGAAGAGTCAAGAAAAGACTGTAATTTCCACTATTTACAGTTTTCTTTTGTCACTGGATGATGATATAAATTTCTTCACCAGTGTCACCAGAAAAAATCCTTATTTGAAAAATATTACTGGTGTGTGAGCGAAATTTTACAATGAGACGGGCTTAAGAGCGTTTATTTGAAATTTGGCTTTTCTTTGAATTTAGGAATGTGATGATTCTAAAACCTTTTTTAATTTCCAAGTCTAAAATGGTTAAATGTGTAGAACAGTCTTTAAAACTGTAAATAAATTTTCCATAAACCAATACAAGAGAACAGTTTTTTCTTTGAAAGAGCCAGACCATGTGGTCTTGCCATGACGAATTTTATGTCGCACTCATGGTAACCAAGGGGATTCTAAAGTGTGTGAGAAATGTTAAGTAATTTACATTTTTAACTTGGACTGCCATGCTCAAGTCAGCTGTGTTTGACACCAGAATTAACATTTTCATGAAAGGAGTGAGAAAATGAAAAGTGGGAAGAGAAGTGCATCTGTTTTGTACAGTTCTCATCATTAATTGTTGGACCAGACCAATTTAATCTTCAGAAGCCTGTCTGGACTCACCATGTTTAAACAAAGAGCGGAAAAAATAAATGACTGTGAAATGTATATTTTAAAAAACTGAGCAACCCATCAAAACTCCACAAAAAAGTGCTAAGGACAGTTATTGCGTAGATTATTTTTATGTTTGCAACTTAAACAAAAGGATATCCTGATTCTTTGTATTGAGCTTATTATTTCGATATTTCAATCAGAAAGGGATATGCTAGAATGCCACCACCAAAGAAAAAACAAGAATATTTTTTGTTATTTTAGATTTTTTGACTGATTGACCCTTCAAATTTTGAAAATTTCTGTGCTACCGAAAGTTAAATTGTTCTGGCCTTGGTATATTCAATTCTTGTTCCTTGTTGCTATCTCCTAGGTAACAAGATAGAAATTGCCCATTACATTTACAGGCAATTTGATTTTAAATTATTTTCCTACAGTATGTGCCAAGCACCATTCATTATTTTAGCTTCTTTTTTCTTTGTCTTTTCAACTATAAATAGGATGTTTTCTACTTTAAAGAATAGCTTTAGTTGTAAAAAGCTGAAAGTATTTCCCCCAATGCACCACCATATTTTGATTTCTAGCAAAGCTAAATAAATCAACGAATGCATTATCAATGATCTTTAAGTGGAGTGTGGACTTGGTTTAATATTTATTGGTTGCCACACTATATGCATTTCTTGTCTTAAGATTAACATAGTTACATAATCAGTTAATACTTACATTAGTTTGATATGTCATGTTCATAGCTGATGTCAACTGTAAAATAATTTGTCAGCCCATTGTATTATGGTCTTTTAATGTTACCAACACAATTCTTGCAATTTCCGTGATGTGTGGAAAATACAAATGAGAGCTGCCAACCAAAGGACAGGAAATTTATGTTTGCCCTTTGTATCAAACCAGAAATTGATTATATGAACAGACGGAAAAATATTCCAGTTAGGTTGTAAATAAATGTGGTCATGAAATGATTTTGGCACTCATTTCTGTAGTTTCACACTGGGAATTAGGTTTGGAAAGATATATAATAGCAGCAGTTTGCTGGTGAGTCGTTATAACTTTGTATTTGCAGTTCAAAAAGAAAAAGGAAGAAATGGTTGCCCTTTGGGAGTTTACAGCCGTGTTGATCAAAATGTTACCTCTTCCACAGTTCAAGAGTTTTCTTTCATTATCTTCGAATACATGTTATGTTTGTTAATTTTTATTTTTCAAACCTATAATTATATTAAATCTATATGTACATATTATACATTTTGGAACTAAATCATTCATATTAAATATGGATTTCAATTTTTTTTCATATACCTCTGATCCCCCACCCACTACCTAGATAGGGTTTAAAACAAATTTTGTTCTAAACCCTATCTAGATAGTGGGTGGGGGATCAGTGGTATATGAAAAAGAATTGAAATTTTTCTAGTCCAGTACATACATAAGGAAACATAGAGACTTGACAGTTTTCCCAATTGTTTTGGTCTTTACTGAACAGGTTTTCCGGGTGCCCCTTGAAGAACGGCGTTACAAAACTGTGGACAGCCCTTTTGGTGATGACAGACAAGGTCAGACATGTCGTGATGTTATGGCAAAAACTGGTGCAGCAATTGAAGTGAGTTCAGCCAAGGACCAAAGTCTTACTATAATGGTTACTGGCAAACCAGATGCTGTGGCTCAGGCTCGACGCATGATCCTCACTCAGTTACAGACTCAGGTTCGTAGTTCAACTCCTTTTATTTTACTTAATATGAAAGTTTGACTGACTGGAACATTTTCTTGCACAAGTTACAACTTGCGGTATAAATTGATTTTCCAGTTTTCCTTGGTCAGCTGCAGACCTTGGTGTCTTGTCTTCTGACAGTCTGATATAAGTGTTAAAGTCTAAATTATTATTAAAACCAGCTCATTCAGGTTTAATTTTTTAGGCATCGATTGATGTTGCTATTCCCAGAGATCACCACAAGTTTATTCTTGGCCGTGGTGGTAAAATCTTGCAACAATTGGAACTAGCAACAGCCACTAAGATCACCATGCCACGTGATGGCTCAGACACCATCAGGATTGTTGGCACTAAGGAAGGGGTTGACCGGGCTCGTCATGAGATTCAGTTGATTTCAGATGAACAGGTACTGAAGTTGGTGATAATTGCTTTCTGTACATACTAAGTCTTTCTAGAAATGGAAATTGTGATACCCTTTGTATATACTCAAATTGCTGGAAATGTTTTGGCCAGTATGAATGATATTGAAATTTTAAAAAGGGACTGACTTGAGACTTGAGGCATGTTCCTGAAAGCTGTTAGTAAATGCTTTTTGTTTTGAACCAAGGTCCTGGCATTCATTATTTGTTAATTTTACAAACTCAATTAATGTAAATTGGGGTTGCCATGGTCCTTGAAAATCCTGGAAAGTCTTGGAATTGCCAAAAGAAAATTCCAGGTCCTGGAAAGTCCGTGAATTTGGGTTGTGGACCTTGAAAATACTGGAATAGGAAAAATTTTCACCATTACCGGAAATGCAAAAAATAATCAAAATGAACTTTTTGTCATAACCAGACATAACACCTTTGATATAAAAAAATGTTTGAAATCAAAACAGAGGCTTGACTTTTCCCCAGAAGCAGTTCTGGTGTAGCTCACTGCTGAATTAATATGCAGATTAATACAGCTGTCAATATAGTATGTTCTATATGGTACAGAAGTTCCTTCAATTTGCTTGATATGGTGCTTGAAAAGGTCCTGGAAAAGTCCCTGAATTTCATATCCAGTAAACAGTAACTACTAGTATGGCTGATAGTTATTGTACAAAGAAGTTCAAGTTTTGATAGTATATTGGGGTGGTGTTTCATGCAGACAGCCTTGACTTTAAATGTATTCGTCATTTGGTGTTTAGCAACATTAAAAATGTTGTCTTTTTAGTTTCCTTTGCAAACAGGTCTGGAAGATTTTATTTTAGATTAGATTAACTGCTGTATGTGATTATTTTGTTCTCATTTCATTCTAGTCCAACTTATTTTTGGGATAATGCAAGGAGAGTTTACATTCTTTTAAATTGTTGGGGTTGAAAGTGTTGGGATTGTGTTAACTCCACATGTATGTTTGGGTTGTGTGACATTATCTGACCTGTACACATCACAGGCTAAATCAGCAAAGTACAAATTAAACTACTTTATTATGCCTTTGTAAGCTTAAGGCAATCAATATCATCAGAGGTTCCATGGTGCTTTGTGATCTGGGTGCATGTTCTTTTCACAAGTCAAGCTTTTTTGAAATAGTTGTGTATATATGCTAGCCTTGCACTATTTCTAACCATGCTCAAAAAATCTTTCTGAAATTTAGCAACCTTGTTACCAAGATTTTCTGTCAAATGGATGAATTTGGATTCAAGAAAAACTGCTCCAAGAGGTGTGAGCTGTTTAAGAATCGTCAGTACTCAGGCCCGTAGGCAGGGGGGTGTGCAGGGTGCATAGGCACCCCCCCATGGACCCAAAAAGGTCCGCATTTGGAAGTTTAAGAAGACGATGAAGAAGCCCGAATAGGTTTATCATAACAGTTGGTGCTAACTAAAAAAAAAACGGCCTTAAGTGTGCTTGTCCCATAAATTTGTTTTTTTAAGAGTCCAAGTTTACGAAATTTGCACCCCCCCGACAAAAATCCTGGCTACGGGCCTGGTACTAGTTGTGGTGCTGGTAAAAAAACTGGCTCAAAACAAAAGCATTAAGGCTGCTTCTATTATAATCTTGTAGCTGTATTGTCTTGCTTGATAACATTTCACTGCTTGAAAATTAATAAAGTTTATTTTTCACCAGGCTAAATTAGGCTTTGAACGAATGCCCATTCCCAAGATCTACCATCCATTTATCTCTGGACCCAATAGCACCATTGCTAAGAAGATCATGGAGCAAACTGGGGCAAGAATTAACATTCCTCCTCCATCAGTGAACAAAGATGAGCTTACTGTAGCGGGCGAGAAAGAGGGTGTTACCACTGCTACCAAGATGATTACTGAAATTTATGAGGAAAAGGTAGTAAGCTTTTAGTTTTCAGTTTGTTTTTGATACTATACTATACATTTTATATTTGTTTCTTATTATGCGACCACATTTTTTATTGGAAGTTCCCCTTTCACTTCATAACATATGGTGCAGCTTTCTATTTTGTCTCTACAGACAAACAGAATGACAGCAAGTGCAATTTCTGAAACTGTATCAAGGAGCAAGATTTCAACACTGTCTCTTGCTTCATTTCAATGCCAAAAACAGTATCACTCATCAATGTAAGTTGTTTCTTTCTTCTTAGAAAAGAAAAACAACCACTGTATCAATTGAAGTGCGTAAATCCCAACATAAATATGTGATTGGACCACGAGGACAAACTCTCCAGGAAATTTTGGCATTGACAGGTATGAGGGGAAAACTAACACAGTTGAACCTTTAGTTTCTAAATGTGGGCACAAAGTGAGTTGCTGGATTGCAACCAATTCCAAAAAACTTGAAAGACAAAGGGCATGGCGGACATGTTGGTGTACGCACACAACCATAATAAGTAATTGCAACTCTGTTGTTATTGTACACCAACATGGTGGCTATGATGTCACATGCAAGCCATCCAATAAAGAGGTATTCAGATTGTGAAGATCGCTCTTGTAATGACACTGTACCAGCATGCATGAACTTTGCATGTCAAATTGAAGTCAGGGAACATTAAGTTATTTTGTTAAGACTTGAACTTGATTGCAAGCAGGCAGTTATAACATTAACAGTGCAATTCAGCTAAAGGACTGCAATATAATTTCTCGGTAAATTATTACTGCAGTATTATTTCATATTTTTCTATCTTAAGTACAATACAGTTGGGCACAGGGGTGGGGTTTAGTGCACAGAGATTATGTGTGACAAAGGCTTGCAGTTTATTGTTTGAAGAATCGACTTAAATTTCTATCCTTCAATTTAATGCAGCATCTTGAAAGCAAATCTGCAGTAGGAACTGAACTAAACTTTGTAAAGAAATTGTTTCAAGTTAAAATAGTTAAAATGATAATAATTAAAATAATAAATTATAGTTTTTCTATAATGTAGGTGTTTCAGTTGAAATGCCACCTACTGAGAGCGAATCTGAGACCATCACCTTGAGAGGAGAACCAGACAAGCTTGGTGGTGCACTGACCCAGGTCTATGAAAAGGCTAACAGTGTGGTGTTTGCCGAGGTGTCTGCACCACAATGGCTGCACAGGTTCATCATTGGTCGCAAGGGACAGAATATCAGGAAAATCACACAGGACTTGCCAAAGGTGAAAATATTTTCTTGATGGTAAAAACTTGCCTTTTTATGATCACAGGAGATTGGGATTTTTTTGTTGCATATGGTACTTAATGTACCCACCCATACCTTTTAAAACTTCAACCGCAAACTTGCCACAAGATGAATTGCTGAATTCTTATGAACTGTCTCAGTCATTTTATACATGCAATTTCTTGTCGACAGAATTTTATTTTTCATCTTGGGTAAATTGTTGTAAATTGCTGTGTATTTTTCTACTTATTTTGTGTGGATAATGTAAGAAAAATTGAACATTTTGATAAACTGGTTGGTGCTGAAAGGGTTAAGTTGAATGGTTATCTATCAAAACTGGTCTTGCTTGTGAACAAGGGCTGCTCAGATGGCTGTTGAAAATGCATTTGTGCTCCTTGACCATTCGTAAATAGTGACCAGAATAAGTTGGATATAATCGGAAAGAATCCTTTAGTTTCGTTAATTAAACAACAGACCAAAGATGATAATGGAAAAATCAAAATGCCCTGACTTTTAAACCTTGACATTGTTTGATCATAACTATTCATTTTGGTCACTTTTAAAAACTGAGAATTTTCATTCTTTATAATAAATAAAAACATTTATGTTTGACAATGCAGTAGGATAGAGTTGGATCAAATCCAAATTGAGTTAAATCGCAGTCCAGTGAATGGGTGACTACAAGCATTCATTTAGTTTTGTTATAAACAATTTTTTGAGTAAAATTCCAGGTGTTGCTAATGGTGTTGGCAATCTTTATGTATCGGTAAGAAAGTCAGCTCACTGTCTACAGGTACATGTTGAATTCAGCGATGAAAAGGATACCATTACACTGGAGGGACCGCCTCAAGAAGTTGAGCGTGCGCGAGAGGCCTTGGAAACCTTCACAAGGGAGCTGGTAAGATTCAGTGGCTGTCTGTCTGTCCCTGTTTATTAGGAAACTTAACTTTTACTAACAGTAATCCTCATGTTTAACTTAACCACTAGTGCAATTGAATCATCTAAAACAAAAACTAACTGCAGCATATACAAAAAATGTCTGTTGAATAAGGGGATTGTTCTAATGGCTGCAAACACAACACTGGTTATTAAATCAAGTATTGTTTCTTGTCTCCTGCAAGAACTGTTTGACATTTCTATCATATTTTGTTTTGACCAGGCATTTAGTGTGCCCGGTGAAAGTACAGAAAGCATGTGCACACCATGCTTTAAGGTGGAGTTACATGGTACGATTTTTATCATAACAGTGTTCCACGAAGAATTGATGTACACAGTGTAACAGTGTTCGGGAATGAGTTCTTTCTTACTGCGCAACATGACAACAATATTGTGAGTTTTTGGACACCATTCAAAAACTTGCATCATGTTGCGGAAACAAAATAGTACTAAAAATTGTAAGCGTGTGCCATGTTACAAGATCTCAATTTTTAATGGAATATTGTTGCACGAAAATTGTCTTTCCGTAAAACATCATCTATATCATGTAGTGGATGGTGTGTGGCATTATCACACAGTGTATGGTGTGTGGCATTATTGTATGGTGTATGGTATGTGGCATTATCGTGTAGTGAATGGTGTACGGCATTCGAGATACACTCTAACACTTGATACATCAATCATGGTTTTTCAAGCAAATATTTTTATGATGCAGTTGATAACAAGTATCTTTACATCAAATGAATGTCCCTTACCTTCACTTGGGCCTCTTTTATTATATATCAATTTTGTTGTTTTTAATTTGTCTGTGGAAAATCAATGCCTTTTTGTTACATTATGAGTTAAAGACAGCGTTATCTTTGCTTGTAGAAAGTATCCATGTCCTTTGCTGAAATCAGTGTTGATCAGAAATTTCACCCACATGTCATTGGCAAGAATGGAGCTAACGGTGAGTGGTAAATTGTGAAATGGGTGTCAAAGTAAAGAAGTATTGTTGCAATAAGACAGAGTTTGAAGTGTGAGAAGAAGAAATCCAGTCTCCAGGGGGGGCACCCCATTAAGTTTATAGTCGGTGCATGTAGTATATGTTAGGGAGTCACTTGGACAAGAGCTAAGTATTCTAAGCTTTATATTTTTAGGGCTAAAAATCTCCTGAAACAAGACTGATTCATCGCTGAAGTTAGGTATTAAAGTTTGGTAATCATTGAAATAGACTGTGAAAATATGGTGTTTGATCCAGTTTAGTTTAGAAGTGACATCCAGGATTGTATGTTTTTTTAGGGTAAGTGACTGTTCAATTGCTGGGCAAGATGTTTTTAAATTGACTGGCAGGAACCCCAACCTTGACCTGCTGTGTTTTCAAGGGGAAGAACATCTGTCAGTGTTTGACATAAATTTTAAAGGAAAAAATCTTGTTCAATCTGTTTGAATAGTTCTCTGGGAAATACCTTAGTTTTCTAAATTATTTAGAGAATGATTTGTTCTTTATCTTTTAAATGGATAATAATTACTAAAAGAACCAATCATTTCTCTGTAGTAAATCGCATCAAACGTGACACTGGAACATCCATCTTAATCCCATCAAACAATGAGAAGAGTAATATCATACGAATTGAAGGTTCACCGAAAGGAGTGGAAATAGCCAAGGAAGAGATTGTACAAATGGCCAAGAAACTGGTACCAGATAACTTTAATTGCAATACACGGATCCAGAGTTTCAAATTTCCAGTCCAAATTCAAAGGAAAAGTGAGCACCCATTAAGTCAGACCGTTGTTAAACACCACCAAACACAATAGCCTGATTTAATGAGTGCTCACTTTTCTTTCGAATTTGGACCGGAAGTCTGAAACTCAGGATCTGTGTATAATGCTATAATAATCTTACCTGTCAATGATAATACACACAGCCCAGATTTTTATTAGTTTCTTTGAAATACTGTAATTAATAGTTGTTCACTTTTTGTGCCCCAACATTTTTCATACAAGTTTCAAACTTTGAATGCAAACCCAGGACTGGAAAAAGTCTTGGGGCCAGTAGGTTTTGCCTTCTGACTAGCAAAAAAGGTCATGTGCAAAATGGCAGGCCAGACTGGTTTTTCAGATTAGTGTTTTTGTTTGTTTAATTTTTGTTGAGTGTTTCTTCTTCTTCCGCTTGTGAATTTTACATGATAAAGATGTCAGAACTTTATCCTATGGAAGCGCTACAAACCTGCATTCAAACCATGAACAATCAGCACAAAATTCTTCCTGACTTTGTCAGTTTCTTCATTTGAAGGAAAATGAAAAATCAAAGGACATTATCATTGAACACCGATTCCATCGCACAATCATCGGCACCAAGGGGGAGAAGATCAGGGAGGTGCGAGACAAGTATCCCGAGGTGCAGGTGTCTTTCCCAGATGCAGGCAAGAAGAGTGATGTAGTGACCCTGCGAGGACCCAGAAGTGATGTTGACAAAGTGTATGCCTACATGAACAAACTGAATGCTGAGTTGGTAAGCTTATCAATGGGCAGAAGAAAAAATTACAGAATTACAGCTCTGCTACACAGCAGACAAAAGAAATCCCATCAAGTTTGCAGGGCAATCAACTTTTAGAATACATTGCTCATCCATAAGACAAGTAACATTTCATTCTTACCTAGGTATCTGGAAAGAAATGTTATTTGTCAGAGAGACTATGAAAAAAATATGACCAAAGTGTATTCCCTGAACCCTGCAGTCCTCAGGCAGCTAGAGTGCACTGCCAATAATCATTTTTTTAAACTATTCAATAAATTATTGAAACAGTACATGCTTACTTCCTATTTTAAAGACTCTAAATATACAGTCAGGTAGTTTTGCATGCTTCTCTTTACATAATTCAGCAAGAACAACAAACAGTTGATCAGTTTGCCAGAGCTTGAATGGTTCAATGTGTGCTATACTCGAACTTTTAAATGCCAAAACTGTCCATAATACTTTTTTTCTAATTGGAACTCAGCCTCTGCTGCCTTTGACGTGCAGCATTGTCAGTTTCTTGGTTCATAGTACTCACACTCATTTACCAGAAATAGCATTTTCTATTTAATGGCATTTCAGACCCACTTTGTGAGACTTTGTATAAAGGTGTAGCTATTTTCCATTTTGTGAAATGTGGCTGGCCCAAGAGAATAGGTTGTGGCCATTTTGGGGGGGGGGGGGGGTAAATGTTT
>JAOBYF010043232.1:0-12668 GCA_025403605.1 Parazoanthus darwini
GACAGGAGGAGATGGAGGGACGAAATCGTTGATGGCCTATGCTCCAGGAGGAGCTAAGGGCCTAACTAACTAACTAACTAATAATGGAGGTAAAGAAGTTTTCTTAGTTTAGCCAGTTAGCAGGCTTTCCGGCGAGAAAATTGGAATACACTGCATCTTTCTGTGTGAACATGTGTGTGTGTGAGAGAGAGAGGAGTGTGTGTGCACCCGACCAAAATTAGGAAAGACACTAATGCAATAAGCTGAAAACCTGGCAGTTTTATTTCGGGTTGCCAGCATTCCCAGCTACATTACAAAACAATATCATTTAACATGTTTAAGGAAAAAACGGGTAACAAAGTAGATGTTGATTTGTTATTATGTTTGTTGTTTATATTTGTCTCGCAAACGGACTTAATTTACTTGCCAACGAGTAATAAATGGAAAAAATATCAGCTGTCAACATAATTCTATTGACTCAAAAGCTCAGCGCAGTTTTACTTCATTGAGCAACGTCTAAGGATACAAATTCAACAAAAAATAATATGTGTATTAAATATTTTAAAAATGTTAGACCTGTACTCTAAAAACTCTGTAGAAACAAGACAAACCCGATATAGCAATTTTATTTGGGGGTCCAAAAGATTATGCCAGCAAGATTACGAACTTGAGTTTCAATTAAATGGAAACACACATTTTGTCGTAAACTTGCAGTTCAGTTGCATTTTGACGGCATGGACAAAACTGAATAACGCGAGGTTAAAAAAACACTGTTTATAATACGAAAAAATGATCTATCGAATTGAGTTATAGAGTTGCACTCCAAAGAAAAAGTCGAAAACTCATGGTTCTTTAAAAGCGCCCCAATCCTCAAGTAGGGAAAACGGTTCTGTAAAGCATGTCAGCGGAATGACATGCGCACAAACCTATTCAGTAGTGTCCAGCGCATCCTCATAAACCCACGCAAAAAGCGCTCGCATCCTCGTACCCATACCCCTGTTTTTCCTTCACGCAGGGCTCTGGTTGGAACATTCCATCCTCGGGAGACACAGGGGCAGTCAGTCTCAAAGACAAATCTTAAAATATCGCACGGGCCGAGAGTAGTTGCATTTTTATCTCGGAACTGAACTTTCTCTCGCCCGATGGAACACCCCCGTGTTTCCAAGGATGGGAACACTCCAGCAAGAGGTACTCAAGGCGTGAGCTCTGGACATTTGAGTGAAATGCTCGAAACTCATTTGGTCGCTCTAAAGCTGCGTGTTTTTTTTGCCCTGCTGTACTTTGTAGGTTTCCCTCTATTTCGCTACTCCCATTTAAAGATTCTAGACGAAAACTGATGCAGTTCAAAATGCCTGCCATTTGCCAAGAACAGTGTCCTTAATGGCGTCCACGTACTGCGCTGGAACCCAGTATATCCAGTATCTCGAGGCTTCCGTTGGACCAAGCTGTAGTGCCTGTGGATGTAACAACATGGCACAGTCAGCAGGCAGTGCAGGCTTCGTTTTCTCTGTTGGCCTTCCAGCCCGAGACCAGCAATATTTTGGGTTCAGTGGCCCGTGGGCCAAGCTCCCACTATTTCCTCATTAATACCACTTTGTCCACTGAAGATGAGAAAACTTTTTCTCAGCAAAACTTTACATGAAATTTTTCTCTTGCCTTCCGGCCCGAGACCAGCAAGATTTTTGGGTTCAGTGGCCCGTGGACCAAGCTCCCACTATTTTCTCATTAAAACCACTTTGTCCACTGAAGATGAGAAAACGTTTTCTCAGCAAAACTTTACTCGAAATTTGACTTGTTCTTTCATCAAAAGTTCAGTTTAGCACACGTCAATAAAAAGGATGAAAATAAAGTATTCTTCACAGCCAAGAAGCAAGCAATCACTTACCAACATGTGATATTCTTCATGTCCTTCTATTGGTTCAGAAACAACATTTTTTATAGATCCCATAGGGAGCTTTTCAGTACGTTCTGAAAAGAAGAGTGTTCACAAGTTATACATGTAGGTATCGAAATACAATGCAAAATGAGGACACAGTTAAGTGTGGAAACGTCTTCCGAGGCACACTGAGACAGGTGTTTCTAATTTCCTTTTTAAACTCGATAGGAATCAAGGCTTAACCGCAAATTACTCCAAAGCTCTAGCAGTCTTCGTTACCATCAAACTTGGATAGACAGTAGTGACTTCAAGATGGCCACAGTAGGTTATGCGCCTATGGATTAACGTGAAAAGCCATGTCGCCACTTTTTGGTTAGATTGCCATAAATTCAATAAGTTTCACTGCGTAGACGCGTAGCCATTTCTTGGCCGGTCTTTGATTGCAGTATATATGCTTTGATCCATGTGTTAAGAAATTTAAAACTTCACAACTGACTTCACTCTACTTCCAGGGTCTGTTTTAATTATATTCAGTCCTCGTTCTATATTTTGCCACACCTCTTCTTGTACTGTCTTAATTTCATTTCCTTCGACAGTTTAGGTAAATCAGTCCTCTTTTCCCTGACTGCATAGCCAGTTTCGGTGGTGAAGATAGCTAAGTTGCGCAGTATTCTGCAGTTGCTTAAATAACTAGAAATTTTAAGGCACTCGATCAACTGGTAAATCTTGTTAAAAATTTGACTTTGCTTGGTATCAGCCTCAAAAGTCACAGGTTCAAAAGCAGATCGTTGTGTTTATTATCAACAA
Organism: Parazoanthus darwini; assembly: GCA_025403605.1. Taxonomy (NCBI): domain Eukaryota; kingdom Metazoa; phylum Cnidaria; class Anthozoa; order Zoantharia; family Parazoanthidae; genus Parazoanthus; species Parazoanthus darwini. Next base: position 2,663 of record JAOBYF010043232.1, read on the forward strand.
TTGCTAAAAAAAACGTTATGTTCATCCAAAACGAGATGGCTCATAGGAGCCTTTGAATACCTTTGGTTCCAAGCCAGACCTGGTCCACTTCAAGTTTAAATGTCAATCTAACTTTGTTTCCGTACTTGTTGTACATCCCTGAGAGGGGTACCGTAGGGAGGCTTTCCTGCAACGATATCCATATTAAACGTTTGACGCTACCTATATTACTGCAATGTCATACTGTAAACACTTTTCCATAAATTGTTAATATTAAAGCTTTGGTGAAAGCCTGGGCGATGAAACACCAACAAAAGTGGTATAGAAGGTATATACATGGACATAAACTATTGTAGAGAAGAAATCCTGGGGGAATAAGGATTCACTCATTTTCTTCCACTACTGACTGACAGTTTAGAAAATTCAATTTTCCGTGCACAGTCCAGAACTTTTCATCACCCCATTTAAGAGAGGCCTAAGTACTCAAAAGGAAATCCCGGTAACTGACACACCTGTTCTACAGTGAAAACCACAAAATCATAGTCAACTCATACTACCAGAAGTTGGAGCGCCATTTGAAATAAGATTGATTCTTAGCAGCCTGGCAAAACAATCTTCAGAATGTCAAAAAAAGTGACAACTGTGATCTGTTATTAAATAAGTAGGATTTGACATTATGGTTTGTTGGCCAGGTTTGAACTGTAAATAAAATTGTTACTTGTAAAACGTGATGGGTTGTTTTATTGGTGATCAGAGTTGAATATCTACACTTAATTACAAAAATGACCTTAATCACAATGCAACAGATTTTCAAATCTTGCTGATTTTTAGCTCAATTTCATATACATATATGTATTTTCTTAATAAAATTGGACCAGTGAAACATAGTGTTTGAAACCAACTTTACAAGTCATGAAGTACCTACTGTCAGAAGAGTAAAACTGTAATCTCACCTTCCTGTTTTTGATGCCAGGTATTACATCATCAGGTTTGCCTTTATCAAGGACCTTTCTGTGCATCTAATAAATAAAAAGCTTTCTGGTTAACCCAGGCTCAATACATTTTCCATAAACAATTTGAGGGAATACAAAGTGAGATGTATTAAAACAAAAATGTCAGCCAGAAAATATTCTCTTGCTGCAGCTCTGTGGCAGAGATCAATCACAGTAATTAACTGTGAAGCTGTAACAACAACAGGAAGATTGAAGACTTAGTTAAAAAAGTACCATCCTGTACCTTTTGCTTGGAAAGTGGTTCTTTTGTTGGACCTACATTGTGAAAAAGAACAAGAAGAAAAAGACTGTAATTCCTGTGTTGTTGTCATGTATGAGTATGAAACTGGAGAATGACTCAGTCAGATGAAAAGAAAACTACACAATCATCCTCTTGCACATATGTTTAGGATATGTATACTTAAGATTTACTGGCCAGTGTGAATCACAAACAGCGTTATTACATGTAGATAGAGACAATCATGAAGCAGGTGCAGTAAAGGAGCTGGGTGTAGTACAGCTGCACTTTACGGGTAAACTTCAAAAGACCAAATAATTTCGATATTAAAATTCAGCCTAAAACAACAGACATCAACACGAGGCTCTGGGGAAAATATTTTGAGTTTGTATGAATTATTCCCCAGAGCCTCATGTTGATGTGTTTTGTTTCAGGCTGAATTTTAATATATTGAAATTGGTCTATTATGCCAACCATCATATTGCCCTTCTGTGGATACCTGTAGGCACTAAAGGCAGAAGGAAAAGCCATCCCCATTAAACCTAGCACAGGATAATAAAGAGGGAGAGAAAGGAGAAAGGCTTAAGGGCCAGACCATTAGATATTTGATGGGGGGGGGGTTTGGGCAATTTTTTTCTGCACGAGTTTTTTTTCAAGCCAAAAGTTTTGCCAGACATTTTTTTTCATAAATCTGGCAATTTTTTTTTAACCCAAATTCATCAGCATGATTTTTTTTGCTTGTGGAATCTGTGCTCGAATTTATTTTTGGTATTGGCTCAACCCCGCTCCCCCCTCAAATATCTAATGGTCCATCCCTAACCCATTTTACATTTACCGTAGGCCTTTTGGACAAACACCAACATTTATAGGGGGGGGGGGGGATCATTTGATCCCCCCTAGATTTTTGAAAAGGTTCCTTACCATGACAACATTAAAGTTTCAGTTAAGAACTGCTGCCATGGCAACAGGCATGGAGCATTGCCATCTTGGCTGCGATCTTGGCCACTAGCTTGGATTTTTCAAAAGTTCTCTTTTTAGCAAACTAGCAGCAAACTTTCTTGAAACTAATGGAAAACTTGCATTTATAGGCTCAAACACAAAAATAATCGAAAATAAAACGAAGTAATTGAAAATAGAATGAATTTTGTGAAAATAATGTATTTTTGGATTTACAGAAACTTTGATTCACATATTAATCATCCAATTAATGCCAGAAGAAATGTTATTAATTGGACTACAGGTACTGCAAGTTCATTTTAATTCCTGCAAAGCTTCAGATTTCATGTGGGAAAAACCTTTGGGGGATCAATAGTATCCCCTCCCCCCCAAACATTTAAGGGTTAAAAGTATGGGTAGAGGCAGCAGTTGTTATTACAAACAGGATGGCTTGGAAACCAAGAGCGAGCATCCCAACTCTAATGTTATGGTGCCACATGAACAACTCATCCAGGCATTTTTAGCGAACTAGTTTAAAATGTTCAGTATTGGGGTTAGTATACCTGAAGCTTTCTCTTCCTTTAATGCAGAGGGAGGGGGTGGAGTGACCTTTAGTACATCATTTATTGTTGAGCCGACCACCATCATCTTGGCTCCTTTAGTGACATGGAGATCTCGTAATGTTTTGGAACCATCTTTCACCAAACCTGAATCAGAAAATTTATCATTTAACCATCAATGTTAAAATAAATTTTCCATGTACAAGTAGGTACCAAGAAAAACACGAAGATATGATGTTTACCTTTGAACATCAATTTCTGCATTGAAACTGGTAAACCTGTGAACAAAAAACAACATCAGAAGAGAAATCAGGATAACAAAGCTTAAATAGTGAATCAAAATCAGGAACACACAATTTTCTTCTTAAAGTTATTTTACCCACCAACTAATTTTTCAATGAGACACAAAAATTAAAAACCAGGTTTTTTTTGTCTGGTAAGATCTAGCACATGTTAGATCTCAGAACATAAAGTCGGGCTTGTCAGCTAGTAATATGCTGTGGTTGGAGGGCTAGGTGCAAAATCAGCCACGGTGATGAGTTTGGGTGATGTATTTTTCAAAAAATCAGAAAATCCCTAGATTTTTGGACAGGTCTACATTCTCTCCTCTGGACCAGTAACCCTTGATGCCAGATCAGTAGTTCTTGACAATCTGGCCAGAAGGGCCAGTGACTTCAAAAACGTAGTGTCTAACTTAAAATGCCTAGTTAGTCATGTAAAACATGTATATAACTTAAAATGACAATGTTTTTAAAAAAGGAAATATGTGTTCATAGATTCAAGAACAATAGTACAGATGCGGCTGGGGTAATTCCAGGTGGAGTTTCTCCAAATATTCTTAATCTAGAGTATAACTATGGAATGACTTTCCTATTTTATTATTGGTGGGTTTATCTGGAGCTGAACATTGTAGGGGGGGGGGCATTGTGTCCTTTTGAGCTATGCACATTGTTCATTTTGCTAATCAGAAAACACGTGAATATTAAAAATAAATAAATAATTAAATAAATAACAAATTAATTAATTAGTTAATTAGGTTTAACAGACATGTGGTAAGCCACCTGTTAAACTTTCAATGTGTTGTTTCAAGCTATCTGCGGTTTCCTCCAAACCAAACGTAACTTCATAGTTCTTTTTGTTCCATACAACTCGAAATTGAATTTGTTCTGCGCAACTTTTTGATGGTTGTGTTTCTTGGCTGTTTGATGATTCTTTAGTTTCTGTAGTGTCCTGCTCTTTTTCTTCAACACTGGCAGACTCCTTTGAGTCGTTTGTTTTTGGTTGATCAACTGCTTTCTCCGACTCTGAACAAAATTCAGATGTCTTGGGCTCTTTCGCTGGCCTTCCAACACCCTGTTCTTCTGTTTCCGTTGACGAAACTACAAAATAAAGCAGATATGAACAGATATAAGAAAACAACAAAAACTAAACCACGATATTTAAAAAAATTCAAAATTGTCGTGTCAAACACATAATTTGGTTTATATCACTTGCCACGATTTTTCTCCGCCATTTTGGATTGAAGTCAACAATTTCGCGCATGTTCAATCAAAAGTCATCGCGGGCGCTGCGAACAAAATGACGGACGTACCCCAAGAGGCTCCTGAACGTAAGTATCTTACTTTATTATAGAAAACTGACTCTCAAAACGATATCAAAATTTTGAAAATTGGCGTTAATTGTATTGAATATAAATCTGGTAGACTGTGAACTTTTGCAAAGTATGTTGCTTATCTAGTTGACCATCCGTTGGTTTTTGGGAAACTATGCAGTATGCCGGTTTTCAAAAACCCCCTGTCTCGGTCATACGCCTGGTATTTGACTTGGCACTGTACCAAAGAATATTGGCAATACGGTGCATGCACTCGTTCTCTGCAAAATTTGCTTCAACTATGGGAGGTGAATTGACGTAAATGGGGATAATAAACGTACTGGAGTCTGGACGTTACATGTCGGTTGATGTCAGGTATATTGACCTGAAATGTTTATTTAGTTCCCATAACTAAAGCATTTTTTCTAATCTATGAGAAGAAGAGTGCAACATATCAATATTTTGGGGCAATTTTATCGCCTTCACCAATGGTGACCCAACCCAGTCTGACTTAGTCAGACTTGGTGATGCCAGTCATGGGTTCTTAAACTGAGGTACATGTACGTAGAGCCCAATCTTATTTATAAATACTTCAAATTCAGTAGTCCAGATGGTGAAATACCCTGCAGGGGATTACCCTGGGGGAAGATGTTGAAGTCTCAATTCGACCTGTTGGCTGTAAATTTCCTAGCTAAACTGCAAAATACCTACCCAACCAACACAGTTTCTCATAATTATTTATTACAGACTACATACATCACATTCCATAACACTATTCACACAGTTTAGCCAGGGACCACGGAGCTAGGGGCTGTCTGAGCTTTAGCCCCACCAATAATCTCGTGGTGCTTTCAAACTAAAGGCAAAAAATTTAATGCATTTCCAGTGATTTTAGAAGCCCCAAATTTCAAAATTTTGTGGGAGCCTGGCCCCCCTACCCTTTAAGATGAGCGCTTACAGGATTCTTGCCAGCCCCACCCAGGCCCGTAGGCAGGAATTTTGTTAGGGGGGTGCAAATCTCAAAACTTGGACTCTTAAGTAAGCCAAATTTATGGGACAAACAATAATGGTTGGGTTTTTTTTAAGTCACTCCTCCAGATTTGCAGTAGCACCAACTGTTATGTTAAGTCTAATCGGGCTTTTTCATCATCTTATTAAGCTTTAAATGTGGACCATTTTGTTTCTGTGGGGGGTGCGTACACACCGTGTGCACCCCCTTGCCTACGGGCCTGCCACCAATTCAAAATATGCTCTGCGGTCCTTGTTAGTTGAAGAGCATTAGTGACGAGGTATTCTGCAAGTATTCCGCTAGTGGTAAAAATCTCTTATATAAAGCTCTTCATTCAGATTGTCCTGGTACAGAAAGTGAACAGGCAGGCAAAGCTGCAGCTTGTGAGGGCTGCCCTAATCAGAATGTCTGTGCCTCAAGTAAACCTGCAGGACCAGATCCCGGTAAGTTGGTACATGTATGAATGAATAAGTACTTAAATCACATATTGATTGTTGTCTTGGTTACTGTTCGGTTGATATTTATGGCTAACAGTCTTCATGAAACTGTTAAAAATGCTGTTTCAGAAGACCAAATTTTCAAAAAGTTCTGACAGGGGTCGGAATTTATGAATTTGTACTTGCTACTTAGTTTTAAGCCAACAAATCAGAAGTTTTGTCCTACATTTTGTTGTTTATATGCCCTTTAATTAACAGCCTGATATAAGTCTATGGTTGCTAGTGGCTATCAGGGTTACCACCTAGTATGCAATGGGTAGTATTTAATTGCTTAGGTCTTTTTCATAATACACCCCCAACCTCTGGGACAATTTCCTAAATTTACCACAGTTTTCAAACACATTCTACAAGCTGCAACATTTTCAATTTTTTTTCTGAGGAAAAAAAACTTGTGTTTCCTACATGTATAATTCTGCCATAGACAAGTCATTGCAGGGTACTTGCATATATATTGATAAAGAAGGACCCTTCCATACAGCTGTGGAGGAGATCAAGGAGAGGATGTCGTCAGTGAAACACAAAATTCTAGTGCTATCTGGCAAGGGTGGTGTGGGAAAGAGTACTTTCACCTCACACCTGGCATATGGTCTGGCTGCTGATCAGGACAGACAGGTAAACTTAACACTATTGTCATTGATGTTGTATGGCAAGGGTGGGGTTGGGGAGGGGTAGAAATTCTCATTATACCTGTATCACATTGCCTTGTGAAATTTGGAACCTTAGCCTAACCTCTGTGTTGCTGTCCTTCAGCAAGATGCTTTGTTTGACTCGCTCCAGTCAGCTTGGCTGGTGCTGCTCAGGAATGATCTACTGATTGGTGCCTGGGGAGTTGCATACTGTTGTATTGTCAAACTCATGACCTTTAGGCTTCGAGTCAGACACACAAACCACTCAACCACTGTGCCACTGATGATTTTGTTAGAGGTGCTTAAGTGAGTGTTTTCTTTACTGATGTGAAAGAATTTTAAAAACTTTTTATTTGCCTTTCTAGGTGGCAGTGTTGGATGTTGACATTTGTGGTCCATCAATACCCAGATTGATGGGTCTGGATGGAGAACAGGTACTGGACAATATAAAATTGGTCTCAAAACCCTCTGGATGTGGTTATCAGCCACAGAGCTGTTTGGGCCACTAAATAGCCCCCAGGGCTAACAACAACAACAACAACAGCGTTATCCCTTTACTCACCTCATTTGTTCATACATTGTCAGTAGTAATGTACAATTTTTGATTGAGAAGTAGATGGGTACTGACTACCGTGAATAACCATTGAGGCTAGACCAGCTGGCCAGCAACCAGAACTCTAATATTCAATTTAATTTGATGGATCTGTACAAGGGGGGGATAGGGGAAAGGACAAACAGAAAGGAACAACAAAATCTATACAAGATGATTAGACAGTATACAGCAAAAATAAATTAATAAAGCTTGTCTTAAGAAATTAATAGTTTTTTATCAGACCATGATTCAGTGACAACTTTAGGCAGGGTTGGTTTGAGGAGGTGATACCTGGAGTGGGATTGAGAGGAAAAATCTGAGGTCTCTTAATACTTTACCCATGTACCAGTTGATGGGCCTGGATGGAAGACATTGGACTGCATTGAGTAGGGAGCTACAAAGGATTCAGTCATACTAACTTGTAGCGTAAACTACATGAATATATATTACACTAACTGTACAGTAGTTTAATATTTTTTCAGTACAATCATGTAGATCTACAGTATGTAGAAACTGATATTAATAGATCTTTTTGTCTTATAATAAATAAAAATTTTGTTCAAATAGTGAAACACTTGAATTTTTTTTCCAGGTTCATCAAAGTGGTTCAGGGTGGTCACCTGTGGTAAGTACTAGTAATCCAAACAACATCCTTAACCCTTTCAGCCCCAGGCAATTTATCAACATCTAACTTCTCCTTACAAAACTTAAACAAATTTATATAACAGGTAATGAGAAATAAGAAACTGATCAAATAGAATAAGCTGTTGAAGTTGAAAAGTCAAATTCTCCCAATCTGCTTAATATATAGAAAGAATGGAGCTCAGTTGGGAGAATTTATCATCACATTTGTTCTGTTTGGGGCTTAAAGGGTTAACTACAGTGTTGTCTGCAGTTTTGTGAAAATGTAAAAAATACTTTTGGGTTTAAAGCTGTTAATAAATAAATTGCTTAAATTCAAAATCTGTGCAAAATTCTAAACTACATGGCCAATTACAGGGCAGTGTTTCTACTGTATTTGTAAAAAGACTACTTGTAAGCTTTCTACAAGTTTGAACTAGGTCATATTTTATGGCTTTTTTATTTAATGTTATAGAGGGTGTTCAGTACAGTATGTGGATGGAATAAGCAGATTATTTCCTCTACACCATAATCCTAATTAATATTGTTTCATCCAAAGAGAATAAGATAATGTTGCTGATTACTCATTGTAACAGCTTACACTTAAATCTGTAACATGAACTTTTTTCTGTAATATTATTTGAAACAATTTGTTGCAGTATGTTGAAGACAATCTTGGTGTCATGTCTGTTGGATTTCTTTTAGCAAGTCCACATGATGCAGTTATATGGAGAGGACCAAAAAAGAATGGTTTGTGCTATATTTTCATTGTAAATGTATGTGCCTGCTCATCAGAAGTTACAGCATGATACTGTGTTCGACTTTTTGTCTGAAATTTATATACTTGATGGAACAATAAAACTCTACCTTGTGAACACTGTCTTGGTTATGAATTGTTACTGTTTCAGCTACATTCTTGGTCAAATGTTTTGCAAACTCAAAGACATTATTTTTCTTCTCTAAGAAGCTGTGACTACATGTAATACAGATTTTTGTAACCTGTCAGTGTTGGATGTTAAGAAGGTGTTTCACCTTAGATTTGTTTGGCGATTAGGGGTATTGGAGGGAGAATTTTCATTCTTAAAAGAAGGGAAAAAAGCTTTGGATGCAGCAAACTCTGTTCCTAGGTGAGCAAGTACCACTCTTTGTTTAGCAAACGAGCTGGTGTTTGTTAAACCTTCTTTAGAAAAACCTCAAACAAACCAAAAATTTCTTCAAAATCAACAATTGTCCAACCTTATCACCTCCTTTTATTCATCTCAAAAAAAATTTCAAAACATTTGTGAATTTACATCAACTATGGTACTATGTCGCAATGGTCACAAATTTTAGTTCTTTAAATTGCAGCTGATATATTGGTCAACATAATATGACCAATTTATTGTGACTTTTGGATTTCAGGTTCTACAATACAGCTACTAAATAAAAATTGAAAGTAACAGAAGCCAAAGATAAGAGGTAGTGATTATTATAATTATGATCCAGCGGCATCATACAGTACATGTAGAATGATAAATTTCATACAGTATGTTTCATGTTGTAGGTCTTATTAAACAGTTTCTACGAGATGTTGATTGGGGTGATGTAGACTTCCTGGTTGTAGACACACCTCCTGGGACATCTGATGAGCACCTGTCGATAGTCCAGTACCTTAGCGAGACCCATGTAGATGGTGCAGTTATAATCACTACTCCCCAGGTGGGTGGGTGTCATTGCCTTCAACTAGACAGTCTGTTGTCTATCAATTTGGATAGCTCCTGAGCATATTTAATGTACCCCACCATCCTGTTTGACTTGTCCTGTCAGTCAATCTGACCCCCAGCAAAGGGCCTGGTCACCAACTTTGAAAGTAGAAGTCGCAGGACACACTAATTTTGTACACTAGGGGGGCCTGGGCCTTTAAGATTAAGGTTTTCGGTAATCATTTAAAATGCATTTATAGTTTGGTTGCATTTCTCTGGCTCTGCGATGTTTTTTTTCTCTGGCTCTGTGATGTTTTTAATGATAGAGCAGCTGACTCCAAATATACTGGTATGTTCAACAATTTTAATGCATGAAACAAAGTCCAGCTTACACTATAAATCACTATAAAACTGGCTATAAAACCTACAACCCTAGCCCTGACCCTAACAAGTCAATGAGTCAGTCATGTTTTACTAAAAATGTGGGACAAAAACCAAAATCTACTCGTAATCTTAACACTATACCTAACTCAAAATTAATTCTAACCCTTTTCTTCATCAACTCGTGTGACTCATAAAACAGTTCGTAACAAAATTATATCCAGTAAGGGGCCGTCGGAAAATCGATTCTGTCTCGCTTAATGTCAATTAGACGTTAAGGTCTTACCCCCCTCCCCCCCCCC
>JAOBYF010043343.1:0-20440 GCA_025403605.1 Parazoanthus darwini
TTTGTTGTTTGCATTTTACAGAAAGATAAAATAGAATTAATGGAGGCGAGGAGTCCCCAAGAAACCAATAGGCTTTTTAGTGAAGGGAACTCCTCACTAGGTCACATGATTTGAAATAGGTAAACAAGCCATTGAATGTTGTTTTGTTATAGAAATCACCGAGTCAGTGTGTTCCTTTAAATGGCTCAACAATTAATGAAAATCATAATATAGGAAGGTTTGGAAAGATGTGATGATTTAGACAATCAACTATTTACCAACATGTTGTGACAATTTGAGACAAATCAAGAATAAACAAAAAGTTAGAAAAAAAAAGAGCAAAAATAACTACGCCCTCAAATCAAATCGAAAGAGGTCTATTGGTAATTAATTTTGCAATCACTCCTGTAGACTGTATTCAGAACTGATGTGATTACTTTTCAAATGGTTTCACTAGTCATTGGAAATCCTCTCTATAGCATAGAATGTATGTGTGAGTGAAGCTCAAAGGTGTCCTTAATAGGTTCTTACACAAGGGTTAACACAAAATAGAGCAAACATTTTTATAGTTTAGCTTTCTAGACTTATTAAAAGTTGAAATAGTGAAAGGGCTTCATGCCAATTTTTTGGCTTGCTTATGGATTGCTGGTCACAAACATAACGGTAATACTGCTGGTATGTATTATCATGTTTGTCCTGGTATATATCAGCATGAGAAGAGGCTTGCTGTATCTGCTGTTCTGTAACATGCCGCAGGTGATCCTCACCGCCAGATCTCTCTGGAAGAAAAAACAGCTCGTCTGGTTTTCCAGGTACTGTGTCATGCCTAGAAGGGCGTATATAATGGGTGTTCCAGTGTAACATGACAAAATCCAAGTCGTGTTGTAACAGTTCATGGAAGCAGAACCACAGACACTCATTGTGGTATGAATTCCCATTAATAAATACTCCTCTGTCTGACAGGTCCTTGAAAAAATTAATCCACCATGAAGTGTGGGACTTTTTAAGATGAGACCACCAACATTCAATTCTCTGGTTCCCTGTAGATGCACCATACCGATGGGATTTCTCCCCAGAAAGTTCATCATCATCATCTGCTCTTAATAAGCACTGCATGACTGCCATTGTACCATTCTCGGTACCAGGGTCTGTGCGCAAGAGTTCTGGGCAGCCTTGCAGCTCTGTGATACACTCAAGATAGTAGCTTGCTACCACTGCCGGATCATTATTCGTTGGTGTCACTTTTAACCACAATACTCGCCGACTGTACCCATCTACAGCACCATGAATTGGGAAGCCAAATGGCTTCAATTTATCGTAACCATCTACATGCCAACACTGATTTGGACCAGTTGATGAATATGCCCGTCGCTTTAATCGGTGTCTCCTTCTTTCCTCAGCTCCAATAGGATCTAGTTCCTTTAGAAGTAACTGCACCTTGTTTCTTGGAATGCACATCCCATGCTTTAACCTAAGGGTGTGCCACATGGACCTGTAACCAGAAACACAGCTTGGGCCATCAAGTTCCTCTCTTATGATAGCTTTCACTTCATTGTTATTTACGTCAGCAGCATTTCTCCTCTTTAATCCGTATTCCCTTAAACGCCGTTTCAATGTGGACAAGGATAAGTAAACATCGTGATATTTAGCAAGGAATGAAATGATAGCATCATACTCGTAACCTGCAAAGAAGTAACTTTCAATTATCTCTCTCTCACTCGAAACGTTGTATTGACGTTCCATCGGGAAGTTTGTCCCAAGGTCCTGTCCGCATTTTGGGCAAAATTTGAATGTTTCTAGAAGGGTTTCCCTGCACGTTGGACAGAACATGGCGTCGATCGAAGTGCAAGAGGAAAGCTTGGTAGCCGTTCCTTTTTTCTTCATCATTTGCATGAGAGGTCCTGGGGCGAATGTGTTGTGAACATTTCGAAATGTGTTGTGAACATTTCGAAATGTGTAGTCAATTAGTGTAAACGCGTTTTCAATTTCGTAGTTTGTTTTGAGAAATTCGAAAGTGCGATGAAATAATTTGTATGCGTTTTCCAGTTTGGAATCCTGTAGTGAACTTGTGAATTTGTTTTCAATTTTGAAACGAGTTTTCGATTTTGAAATGTGTTTTTGTTTTTGTTTTTTGTAGTGACCTCTGTGGGCCACCGTATACAACAGAACATGGCTCCAGCTCGCCTTATTATAAAACACCTCTTAAATATTACAGTGAAGTTTTAAATGAAAATAATTAAACAGTTATACAAAAACTTGTTGAATCTAGTAATGAACTTATGAGCAACATGACCTGATAAGGGATTAACAGTCTAGTTTCTTATTCCCAATTATCGTTGATTGCAATGACAGTAGACTGCAGCGTTAGCCTCGACTTGGTGATGAAAACACATAAACACCAGCGAGAAAGATTGGAAGTCCGAGCCTCCAACAATACACACAGTTGTAAGCAGCTCATATCTACTTTAGTTTTTAAGAATATGTAACATCAAATCGAGGCTAACTCTGCGGCAAAAACGAGTCTATAGTCATTGTAATCAGCGGTAACTACGAATACGAAACTGGACTATTGAAACGGTTACACTCGGAGCGTTTGGCTTAAATGGTCTTCAAGGATTTGTATGTGTCATGTCTAAGTAGAAGGAGTTCCACAAAGCAATAGGTTATATGATCAGCAATGTTTAAAACCTAAGACTAGGCATTGTACTGAAGAGCGAGTACTAGGACAAAGTTAATTCAACTATGACTAGGCGGAAGAAAGCGTACAGCTTTTAGAACTTGAAAGCAAGAGTTTCATAAGATTTACCCAAACTTAACAGCTAGAATCATTGAGGTCGAATATTTTGTAATTAACCCTTTAAAACTAAACTTTTCAAAAATATCACTGATTTCTCCCACAACATTTTGCTCACGCAATGCTGCTATTCCCAGTGACGACCCATCAATAACACGAACCATGGTGCGTTAGTATTCAGTTGAGTTGGTACAAACAAAGTTTGCTGGATTTTTATATTGTTTCAGCACTTGAAACAAAAAACGATTTGCACTAAAATTTCATTCTCACGTAATTCTTGCCACTTAAAACACGTTTCTTTTGGGCTACCATCAACCAAATCATATTTCAAACCAGCGCTGAACTTTCCGGCGAGCAAAGCAAGGAGATGGTAGTAGGGGAGGGGAAGAAGGAGAACTGGGCTGGCCTTCTCAGGCAAAACAAACAAGCAAACAGTTTGGTTTTGTAGAACATTTATGTTTATTTTGTTGTTCTTGACAATTACAGTGTAAGAAGGCCTACTTAACAAATCCTTTCTCGTACGATGCTTTCAAATGTCCCGTGTAAGTGACCCAAAAGACACCTTTCTGCTTTTTTCTATTTAGCATGAGGACCAACACTTAAACCTTTGACCCTCACCAAGGTTTTCATCATCTATCTCCTTACGGTATCAGTATAAACCAAGACTATGTTTCAAGAATGGGAGGGCTTAATCATCAACACCAAATGCAAAATTTTGAATCTTATTAATGGCAATTTATAACGCAAATTTAGGAACTCGTCATTTGATAGCTCGGGAGGGAAAGGTTTAACAGTTGGCCTATCGAAACTCAACTAGATGATGCTTGTTACAAACTAACAATGGATTCAAACAATATAAATGTTATAAAGTATACACTACTAGTATTAGATTGCTTTGTTCCCATACTCGAAGATGTGGGAGTCTATTGGACCGGCCAGACCCGACCGAAAAGGTTGTAGCAACAGTAACAGATGGTCTTAATACGAGTTTCCATACACACCCATTGAAATCTGGACATTGATCAGTTGTTTCTCCAATCATCCATTTCTTTCAAATCATGAATCTTCACTGCAGTAAACATTCTATGTTCTGGTATTTGGAAATTTTGTAGTTTTTTTGCTCTTTTTTTCACACAGTGCAAAATAATATTAGCTATCGTGCAAGTTATTAATTACTTAAACTGGAGTTCGATAAGCCATTGCCTGTGAAAAGGCAACTGAATCATAAACAAATCGAGAAAGGCATATTCTAGTATGACTGCAACTTCATGTAAAAACAGATAAAGCCTTACCATAAGATTTTTGAAAGTTTGTAAAAATGTTGTTGAACTGGTTTGAGATATTGGTCGGCGAACTGATGAAAAAAGAAGTATAAATATGTACATCGTGTTTTTGTATACGTTTCACACACCACATATTTTGTAAACACTACAGATGATCCTCTGGAGAAACATCTTCGGGCAACGCATTATAAAAAGCAAAAGGTTCCCAGAAGGAAAAAATCATCCGTGCCTCTGCTATTATCATTGATGATTTTATACCCAACAACGACCAAAAAAGGTTAGATGAAAAATATTTTCAAAAATCTTAATCTTAATCATCAATGGCTATGATCTGGCTTGGAGGTTTATTCTAGCAAACCAACTGACCTGGATCCTACAAATACTTAATCAAGACACCAACACACCAAAACGTTTTAAGAAAAACATTTAAAAGACAAGTACTCTACTCAATCGGTCACTCTGTTTATCTGTCAGTAGAAACGTTTTCGAATTATGAATCTGTCGGTACGTCAAATAGTTATTTAATCCACCAATACTTACGTCAATTTGTCAGTTTCTCAGTCAGTAAGTCAGTCAGTCAGTATCAACCAGTCTATCGGTTAAACAAACAATACATCGACAAGTCAGTCAGTCAATCAGTAAGTTGACTTACAATTAATTAATCAAGTTCTTCTGTTGAATCGCTGAAAGAGGGGGTCGAAAACGCTCAGACAAACTAAACGTTTTGTTGTACCTTTTAAAAGACAAAGTTTCTCAGCAAGAAGTTAAAGAAATTACAACGGAATCACAAAGAAAAACTAATCACCGGTCTTGGCCAATTTCCTGTTTCAGTAAAAATCACTTCAACCCACAAACGTTTCAACATTTGGCAAACGTTACTTTCAAATCCCATGCAAAACGTTTGAGAAAAACGCTCTTTCATGGTTAGATTTGGTTCATTATACTAGGAACTGTTGGGTTTTGTCAACTGTCATTAAAACTAGAAAGAACTTTATGTATTTTTGTTGGATGGCGTCGGGAACATTTCTCAGTATTACCTCCTATCAAGTCCTGACGTCACCCCAAATTCCGGGATGCCAGTTGCCCAAATTCACTATTATGTCATCGTTTGTTTACATTTTCTAATACTTTTTGCAGAAAGAGATACTGTAACATTTTTCTAACTTCATTTAAGTAAGAATATTGCTTCTTTGAATTGTGAATGGTTTAACGAGTGAAGACTGCAACAAACGACTTAGTTTTACACTTTCAAAATCTGTTGCATTGTGGGATTGAACGGGGGAAAATCAATGTAAACAAAACGCTTTTGAGGTTGTAAAGCTACAACTGACACAAACGTCTTCAGGTCTAAACTTCAAGTACCGTAATCTTGTTGATCAAAGAGTTAAGTAAATAACAAAATTGGAACACCATAACGATTTTGAAGCGATGAACGACCATCCCCTTTTTTCATTGGCAAACTTATGACGTAATAGTGAAGCAAAAGGCAATTTTGAAAGCAAGGGTCGCTGTTGAACACATTGTGATTGTCCTGCCCCACTTCTATTGCAAACAGTAGGTCACATTTGATGTTTCTGCACAAATGACACTCTTTATATTCCAAAATTTGCAATAGAATTTATCAAAATTCCGCTTATAAGTCGCTCCCTAATTATCATCCCATCCGTTTGTCATCACCATCAGTATTTGAACTATAAACTCCCCCCACCTTACCCTATCCAGTCACAAAACAATATTCCAGTGGCAATACTTTTGTTACGTTATGAGGCTTGTTTTATTTGAAATTGATTTTCTGTTAACTGAAATAATGCGTGGTACGACATAAAAATTATGAGTGACATCCCAAAGTTCAAACACTGACCCTTACGTACAGCCCATACAAAATGGATGAGCCAAGTCGAGCTAAAAAGAGGGCTTTAAAGTAGGGCCGTTAAAGAGCGAAATAAACATATCGCTGTGAATTTCCGTTGCAGGGGTTCTAACAATAAAGTGTTCAGCTGTAACCCTTAAAACAAAACAGTAACAAAGTTAGTAATGACTGCGGAGGGCCTGACGGAAAGGCCTGCTTACTAGCTTGTGTCGAGAAATAGATATAACGTAACTAGTCGCATTGTCTTCTAGGGTTTAACTGCCGTCTAACACTCTCGCTTTGTCTCCACACTATCCACCACTTTCAAGGGATTATTGTTACCAATCTCTACCTCAGGGTTAGCGCTAAGTCCGCTCTCCTGTTGTCGACGACGTCGACGACGGTGGAGGACAACTGCAACAACCACCGCACAAATGACAGCAACTGCCACAACTGCAACTGTCGCTACCACCGGGACAAGTAACTGCGAAGACTGGGGATCTGCCTTTACTGCTTTAGCCGCTGATGAACACCAAGTGGGAAATGTGATAAGTCGGGATAGGAAAAAAAACCAAATGAGCAAAAGAGCAGCACGTTCTTACCTCGATTCTCTTCCTCAAACTCAAACGGCCCCACTGAAACCAGTTCATCGCCATCAAGGTTAGGCACACTTCTTCTTCTTCTTCTCTTTGAACATTCCTTAGCCACGTTGCACCTTTCACCCGATTCTTTATTTAAGCACACATGCACATAACAATGCACAAACGCCCAAGGGTGATCAACGAACCGGAAGGCCTCCATCGTGAATGTCAGTTCTTTTTGTGATTCGATGTGAGTGAAAGTAACCGTACTGTCTAAAGCATCATCTTGACATCTGTGAATTAAGTTAAACTTGTATAAGTCACTTGAAGTTCGTAATTCTTTACAACTGTAAGTTCCGGCTTGACTGATTGGTTGGTGGATCCACTCCGGTAAGGACGAGATTTAGGTTAAGAATTGGCGCACTAAAATATGATGGCACTTAAGGCTCAAAAGTGTTCAAGTCCTTTCCGGCTGAAAAAAAAATCAAGTTAAG
Organism: Parazoanthus darwini; assembly: GCA_025403605.1. NCBI lineage: Eukaryota > Metazoa > Cnidaria > Anthozoa > Zoantharia > Parazoanthidae > Parazoanthus > Parazoanthus darwini. The sequence goes on from JAOBYF010043343.1 coordinate 6,981, forward strand.
GACTTTGAGTAGGTTTGAAAGACGGCACAAACTGTCCGTTCTATTTAGTTTAAGTTTGAAAAACATGACGTTACGGAAAAATGGGGCCTCGAGTTACATCAGACGTGCGCCCTCAAAGGCTTCTTGCTTGGCGAACCAGTCTGATTTCAATGTACTTTTGATAGAATGGACTTTATGACGAAAAAACAACTGGAAACTTTATATAGTCATAGAATTGAGCTTCTCGCGGCTTACCCATCGTCTATAAACAAATGCTTGGGCGTATCGTCCACCTCACCGGGTGTAGCAAAGCACTCGTCAAGGTAAATAGATAGGTCTGGGTCAACTGCTTGTAGTTCGGCTTTGAAATACAGTTCACTGCGCAGAGGGGTTTCATGGGGAAAAGAGCCGATGATATCAGCGTCATCACTGTAGGCGCCAGTTGCATACAGCTTCAAGTCCACTTTGTATTCCGACTCGGATACTGTGAAGAGGAAAAACACGAGCAATAAGAATAATCTGCCAGGATTTTTGGTCTGCTAAATATTCCATTCTACATGTAAGCCCTTTCTGTCTCAAACACAATACAATAAAATACAGTATGATACAATACAATATAATATAATAAAATATAATATAACATATTATAAGTGTAACAATATAATATGATATCAATATAAACAATACAATACATTTCATTACAACACAATACAATATAAAACAAATACATTACAATAACAAACACCATAATACAACATTCTAAAGCACTTCACTGTTGGGCTTTTCAGAGTCAATTGCAATACAACGATGTGTATCTACAATTTACTCTGAACTTTATCTAAAAATATGTGTTTTTTAAAAAAGTTAAAATCAAAAATAGTTTCAAAATCTGTTGATCACCAATCATTATTCAAATTTAGTAAGACCAAGATAGTTGGTGAAACAAACTGTTTGGGACTGATAGCTTGATAACCTTTAAGCCTAGTTTCCGCATGATCGCCGGATCGCCGAAAACGCTGCCAGCGATCGTCAGTGATAATATGGCAGGGCCGTAACAAGGGGAGGGGCCGGGGGGGAGTGCCTCCCCCAGTTTTTTCCGCGGAAAATTGAGTCAAATGTGTCAAGCTCAGCAAACTGCTCCAAGAGTCTGACAAAAACTTGTCATGTTTTACTAGTTTTAGACACTTTGATTTTGTTTGCAACGGTGTTTAAAACCCAGGAAATACGTTTTTAGATAAACTAATTTGTCAAATGTTCCCCGGCGGGGGAATATGCCCCCGGACCCCCTTAGAAGGCTTGTCCCTTCGGCTCTTGCTGGTGCCTCCCCGGTTTTCCAAGGCTTGCTACGTCACTGTATGGAAACACATTTCAGCGATCGAAATCTATCCGACAATGCATCTATATTAACATATTTTGTTTATGTTCTACTCGATGTCAAAACATTCTCCTTTGTTAAATTGCTATTGAACTGAAGTATTCTCAAAGCCCTGACACTGAAACCCAAATGGAAGACATGTCTAACTCAAAAGCGGCGAGTTCTTTTTAACCAAAGTGATGTGTAACACAATTTTATCCTGATTTGAAATTCTTTATATTAGCTATTTGTTATTAGTCTTCAAGGCAGGTCGCACGATCAGATGTATCTTCTGCCACTAGCAACCATAGGATTAGCCAATACTGCAATCAAGTTAAATTTTCTAAACCATTAGGAAAGTAAACTAGCAACCATAAGATTAACAAACATTGCAATCAAACTTAATGTTTTAAATCATTAGAGAAGTACACTAGCGATTGTTCTGGAGTGTTACCGAAAAGAGACCGCTCTCCACAATTGTTCTAAATGTTACCGAAAGGAGACCGTTTCTCTGCAATTGTTCTAAGTGTTTCGAAAAGAGGCCGCTTGTCCAAGCCGAAACACCTCCGAAAAACTCTCGAACTTTCATTTAATTAAACATGAGAAAAACCTTAAGTTTTCTCTGAAAATCTCTAAAGAACATATTGTTATTTTTCGGCAGATATATTTCCTCTTTATTTAGCTGCAAGAAGAACCGATTCTTGTACCGAAAGAAATAGTAGAAGTTTCTAAAATAAACTCAGGCTTGTATCACGGACATTTATACAAACTTAACACTCTGACACAATGGCTAGATCTATACCATGGATATAAAAACTTAGCGAAATTTATGATCAATGTGTGTACCACTCGCCAAGCTGTAAAGTACGTGCTACTCTGCTCCGGAATAAAAGGTAAAATTTCTCGTTGAATTTACTTTATTCGTTACTGAGTGCTCTACCACAGCTAATCCCACCCACGAGTATAGACGGGGAACAGCGATAGCCGAACCATTCATCTATCATTAGATATTTTGGCCCAAAAATCTGGAACGAGATTGAAGAGCAGTTAAAAACTTTGAACTCAAAGAACGTCTTCTTTATAAATACATTACTAATAATAATTGAGTTCGCTCTAAACTCGGGTTTGTTTGTAAAACTAACTAATTAATTAATTAATTAATTAATTAATTAAATTGTTTATTTATGAATTTTTCCTTTTCTAAAAATTTGATCCTCCTTCCTGATACATAGATATATAAATATTTATTTAAAATGGAATGGGCACCTGATTAGAATATCGCCTCTATAGTTATTTCAGGTGTCCAACCACTATAATCTTGTCCTACTATTGTATCAGCTAATTTGTATATGTGTCAATAATTGTGGAAATAAACGATTTGGTGTTGTTGTTGTTGTTGTTGTTGTTGTTTAAGAATCATCAGCCGTTTAGATTTTTAAATTTAAAAATGGTTTGCGTTTTCGTCTGAACAAAAGTTCAATTTTCGTTGATTTACCAATTTGAGCAGCAGTTACCACTGTATTGTGTACCAGATAGTTCTGAGAACGAATCTACAATGAACGAGCTAGGTAAACATCGTTTTCTTAAAACAGTTGTATCATGTATGTTACTTTTTTCAGTTTGTATGATCATCGCACTGAGTTTACCGAATAGTTATTTTGAAAACTAAATGTGCAAAAACGTACTTACCAAAGTTATAGTAGAAATTAGTGAGACGCGGACATTGTCCTTTTTCTTGAATCTGTGCGAGAATCCCAGGCACAATCAGGGAAGCAACTAGCAAATGTAAAACCATCGCTTTACGAATGGAACTGTGGATGAAGTAAATGTTGATAACCTTTAAAATATTAAAAAAGACTATTCATTATTTTTTTTTCGATGACGTTTAAATTACCTGATAAAACGTTAATAATTATTATTACAACACACGAAATTTACCTTATATTTTCAGATAAACCTTTAAAACATGTTTTGAAAATAAACTGAAAAGTGAGTTTCGGTTCTCTCGGCTTCTAGTTGTTGTGTACGTTGCCTTGTTTTTGCTGGTTTTGTTATTCGTTTCTTTAAATCTCCTCGTCCAGCTTGATAGGACTTGAATCGCCCGAGGCTCAATAGACTTTGGCCTATTTGTCTTATTTTCTCTTTGTCGCATCTCTAAAGTATGAAGCTTGAGTAGCACAAAAGTTGTTGAGTGTTCGTGAAGCGTACGGATTAAATTGAACGTTAGATTATTACGAACACAAAACATAACACCAAAATGAATCTACTTGGGGTGTGGTTAAAAGCATCAACAGTTTGTCTATTTCCGCAAAAAATCGTTAAAACGTAAGTGCAAAAAGAACTATTCATAATGGCTGATACATTACGTTTCGTTGATAACTACTCCTACAAAGGAGATTATTCCGTTAGTTATGGCAGGTACAGGTTTCTTCAGCAACAATTCAGGCGATGCGCAAAAGGAACTTTCTCGCTTGCTTGAAATAAACTTGGTCAAATCATCTTGATTGGCCCGGTTTCCGCTTTTCGACCTCGGAGTTTTCCAAATGTTAAAGTTTTTACGGTGGAAAAGATGAAGAACAGTATATATTAAAAATTTCTCAACTCTACTTATATTCTATATGTTTCAGATACTTTATCACATTGTGGTCGGTTTTCTAATCTCCGATAAGCGCGCCAGTTTGTTGTAGTAACATCGCTCAGTTTCAGTAACAATAACAACATTAACAAAGTCAATCCTTGGATATGAGAGCAGCTGGCCATGCGAGCCTGGCGCCAGAAAAATATACTCAAGAACAAAAATTACAAAGAAAACACCATGCAACAGTAAAGAAACTGTCAACTCGGAGGCAGCTGAACTGATGTTTGTTTAATCACCACTGTTCGTTACCCTCCACGTACAAGCTTTTTTTTATATATGAAAAACTTTATAAGAACAACAAGGCTCAGATTTGCCAATAATTTTCAGCAAATGTATGGGAAAAATTAAGACTGAACATCCCGAGGCTCAGATAAATTTACTGGTTCTTATAAAAAAGCGTGTAGACTAAATTAGTTTCCATGCATGGCCGCGAGAGGTCTCTGCGTGAAAGCTACTGTTCGCTATTATATTAATATCAATTGGGGTTTTATTATGATATGTTTAGTGTACTTTGCAGGGTCGTATCTTTAAAGTGACCAATGGTTTTGCATATTCATTAATCAGTCTAGATCGTAAAACTGCTGTTCGTGTTTTGCTCAAGTTTTTTTTTAAGGCTGAGTTGAAGTTATTGTACACGTAATTTTCTTTGTAAAAACGAGACAATTTGGTTGAGGCTCTCTAGATCTCAGCCTCAAGTTGTTCCTAACTACTTATTTCTAGACGTATAAATGTATGATGCTTCATTTTGAAAAGAAATCCGAAATGACCACAGTCTCGCTCTCTGGGTTTACATAAAGTTCTTAAACAAAATTGGAATAAAAATAGATTAAGCGCGGGATTAAAGATCTGTGAGAGGTTCGCAGTAGTTTTGGCGCCAAAGAGTTGGGTTTCCGGTGAATTTCGAGGTGAGGTATAATACCCACTTCTTAGGGAAAAGCCCTAGGATCGAGGTTGACTTCAAGATTTCAAAATTTATTGACAAAATAAGGATAAATTACATCATTCATATATATTAATCGGCAAATAGCTAAAGCTAAGAGGCAGATTAATATTAAAGTAATAATAAAGTCTAATATCAATCAGATGTACAAACATGTATAATATAAATCATATAAACAAACATATATAAATAAACAAACACAATGATTTTAAAGGTTGTAGTTATAACCAAAATAAATATATATATACATTAGTATATAAGTAGATTTGAGACATTACGACAGAATTTATTCAGATATTTTAGTTAAAAATAAGCTTGGAGATTTCAACATGATAACCACTTGGGTTAAGGTTGTTGAGTAGTATTGTTTTGAGTTGATTTTTAAAGCAAATTTTTGAAAGTTTTCTTAGATCTTCTGAAATCTTATTCCAAATGTTAACTCCGACTCGCGAGAAGGAACGCTTTTGTACTTCAAGTCTTGAAAACTTCCAAAAAAGGTTTTTAGATGTTCGGGAACATGTATAGTAAGCGCGAACTGCATCACGATTTATTACCATGTCTTGAATATGTAAAAGGTGCACTATTGTTTACAACATGAAACGCCAGATGCGATGTAGACTCAAGATAAAGCAAAGTGACAGATAGGATATTATTTTCTATGAACAAAGATATAGCACTTTCAGTATTTGTTTTGAAAAAGGTTGTTCTGAGAGCGCACTTCTGAAGAACTAGTAATTTGTTGATGAGCAATTTACTAGCTTGTCCCAAGATACTAACTCCAACAACAACAACAACAACAACAACAACTCTCTTTAATTACCCTTGGAAATTAAAATGACAATAATAAGATAAGCAAAGTTACATATGAAAAAGGGTACTGTAATAACCATAAAGGGTTAAGGGAGTAAAGAAGTAAAGGATGAATCATTGATCTGTACATTGTTACTAGCACGTGTGTAGATACATAGTGCCTCAGTTTGGATGTTGCATCAACAATTCTACTTATTTCATTACATAGGAAATCTATATGGGTTTTCCATGAGAGGTGCTCATCAGTTAGTACACCAAGTTACTTAACTGATTAACTTGTTTGCGTTCTAGCGGAAAATATTTGTGGCAAGAGTGATCAAAACTTTTAATTCACATTTGATTTGCTAGTTTGTTTTGAGAAGGGTGAAATATAAAAAAGCTAGATTTTTTGGTATTTAGTGTCAATTTATTTTCTGTTAACCATTTTTGAATTTTGACCAATTCATCATTCAAATCTAACACAAGGTGCTCCTCTCCAATAGCACACAAGTTTCCGGTTCTTTCAGCTTGTAGTTACTGTATACGTTGACTTGTTTCTGCTGGTTTTGTTAATCATTTCTTTACATAGACTTTGGCGCATTTGTCTTGTTTTCTCATTTTCTTCTAACGTATGAAGCTTGTGTAGCTCGAAAGTTGTTATTGTATGTTTGAAGCGTACGGATAAAAACGAACGTTACTACGAACAGAAACTATGATAACATAATGAATCTACTTGTGGTGTGGTTAGAAACATCAGCAGTTTGTCTTGTTTTACCGCAAGAAAAATCGTAAAAACTTTAGGTTACTGAACACTTTGCGGGGTCCTTTTAGTTTTTGCCCAATAACTACGTACGTACCGTCGGCTCGTTTTTTAAGAAACCGAAAGACCCACACAGCAAAGAAAGTGTGAGAGGAGTTGTTTACAAACTCGAATGCAACGACTGCAGTGCGGCCTATATCGGGCAGACATCTCGCGCCTTGAAAACGAGAACCCGAGAACATTCTAGGGCAATCGCCACCCTTGACCGAAACTCCCTTTTGGCAAAACACAAATAACAGACAGTACATGACTCCGACCTTGACAATGTCACAATTTTAGACAAGTGCTCCCAGTGGAACAAAAGACTGTTTTTAGAAGCGTGTATGCATTCGGCAAAGGACAAGAACTCAATCAATGAACATATCGGCCTTCCTCGCGTTTACCACAATTTAAAGAACTTTTAACTAGCACTTCTTTGAATTTTAATAACTACTTTTCAATTGTTTTTAAGCTTGCTAAACTCATTTGAATTCAGTTCAACTGAGGAAGATCAATGAAGTGATCGAAACATTTTACTTTTTAACCGTTTTAACCAGAGTCAACTCTTTTATCAATTTTACTATTTTGTACGAGATTGTATCTCTTTTTATCAAAGAATTTCCTGCAAGCAGCTATAAAAGATGACTGACTTAATCAAATAAAAATGGCCGACAAGTTTTTGATGTGTGCACTTTGCCGATGCTAGAAACATGACAAATGGCAATGTGAAGTCAAATCTAAGTGACTTTTGACTCCGTTAACGTAAATTTTAGCTCGTAATCAAAGTAACAGAGTTTTCTTACAATTAATGATTTAGTAAATAACTTAAAGATTCAAATAGAAAATGTCTTAAGCCACCCTCGGAAAACTAGGGCGTCGCGAGAGCAAAGCAAGGATACGGGAAAGGGAGGGGGGTGGGGGGTGGACAGCAGAGGAAAGGGGAAAAAGGAAGTGTTCGTCTTCCCTTCCCGATGCCCTGGGTCTCCGAGGATGGTCTTAAGCTTTGCAGTGGTATATAGGTTTATAGCTTAAGTTTTGACGTTTGTCAAGCAAGTTGATGGGCGAAAACTAGAAGTACCCCGCAAGGTATTCAGTGACCTTAATTGCAAAAGGAACTATTTATAATGGCTGATACATTACGTTTCGTTGATAACTACTCCTACAAAGGCGATTATTCCGTTAGTTATGGCCGGTACAAGTTTCTCCAGCAATAATTCAGGCGACGCGTAAAACGAACTTTCTCGTTTCCTTGAAATACACTTGGTCTATCCCGGCAATCAACTTGATTGGCCCGATTTCCGCTTTTCCGCCCTCGGAGTTTTCCGAATGTTAAAATTTTTACGGTGGAAAAGATGAAGAACAATATATATTAAAATTTCTCACCTCAACAGATTTTCTATAAGTTTCAGATACTTTATCACATTGTGGTTGGTTTTCTAATCTCCGATAAGCGCGCCAGTTTGTTGTAGTAACATCGCTCAGTTTCAGTAACAATAACAACATTAACAAAGTCAATCCTTGGATATGAGAGCAGCTGGCCATGCGAGCCTGGCGCCAGAAAAATATACTCAAGAACAAAAATTACAAAGAAAACACCATGCAACAGTAAAGAAACTGTCAACTCGGAGGCAGCTGAACTGATGTTTGTTTAATCACCACTGTTCGTTACCCTCCACGTACAAGCTTTTTTTTATATATGAAAAACTTTATAAGAACAACAAGGCTCAGATTTGCCAATAATTTTCAGCAAATGTATGGGAAAAATTAAGACTGAACATCCCGAGGCTCAGATAAATTTACTGGTTCTTATAAAAAAGCGTGTAGACTAAATTAGTTTCCATGCATGGCCGCGAGAGGTCTCTGCGTGAAAGCTACTGTTCGCTATTATATTAATATCAATTGGGGTTTTATTATGATATGTTTAGTGTACTTTGCAGGGTCGTATCTTTAAAGTGACCAATGGTTTTGCATATTCATTAATCAGTCTAGATCGTAAAACTGCTGTTCGTGTTTTGCTCAAGTTTTTTTTTAAGGCTGAGTTGAAGTTATTGTACACGTAATTTTCTTTGTAAAAACGAGACAATTTGGTTGAGGCTCTCTAGATCTCAGCCTCAAGTTGTTCCTAACTACTTATTTCTAGACGTATAAATGTATGATGCTTCATTTTGAAAAGAAATCCGAAATGACCACAGTCTCGCTCTCTGGGTTTACATAAAGTTCTTAAACAAAATTGGAATAAAAATAGATTAAGCGCGGGATTAAAGATCTGTGAGAGGTTCGCAGTAGTTTTGGCGCCAAAGAGTTGGGTTTCCGGTGAATTTCGAGGTGAGGTATAATACCCACTTCTTAGGGAAAAGCCCTAGGATCGAGGTTGACTTCAAGATTTCAAAATTTATTGACAAAATAAGGATAAATTACATCATTCATATATATTAATCGGCAAATAGCTAAAGCTAAGAGGCAGATTAATATTAAAGTAATAATAAAGTCTAATATCAATCAGATGTACAAACATGTATAATATAAATCATATAAACAAACATATATAAATAAACAAACACAATGATTTTAAAGGTTGTAGTTATAACCAAAATAAATATATATATACATTAGTATATAAGTAGATTTGAGACATTACGACAGAATTTATTCAGATATTTTAGTTAAAAATAAGCTTGGAGATTTCAACATGATAACCACTTGGGTTAAGGTTGTTGAGTAGTATTGTTTTGAGTTGATTTTTAAAGCAAATTTTTGAAAGTTTTCTTAGATCTTCTGAAATCTTATTCCAAATGTTAACTCCGACTCGCGAGAAGGAACGCTTTTGTACTTCAAAGGTTTTTAGATGTTTGGGAACGTGTATTATAAGCGTGAACTGCTTCAAGATTGATTAACATGTCTTGAGTGTGTAAAGGTGCATTATTGTTTACAACATCAAACACCAGATTCGATATAGATTCAAGATAAAGCAAAGTGACAGATAGGATATTATTTTCTATGAACAAAGGTATAGCACTCTCAGTATATATTTGTTTTGACAAAGGTTGTTCTGAGAACGCGCTTCTGAAGAACTAGTAATTTGTTGATTAGCAATTACTAGCTTGTCCCCAGGTACTATTTCCGCAAAGAAGTAAAGGATGAATCATTGATCTGTACATTGTTACTAGCACGTGTGTAGATACATAGTGCCTCAGTTTCGATGTTGCATCAACAATTCTACTTATTTTATTACAAAGGAAATCTATATGGGTTTTCCATGAGAAGTGCTTATCAGTTAATACACCAAGTTACTTAACTGATTAATTTGTTTGTGTTCAAGCGGAAAATTTTTGTGGCAAGAATGATCAAAACTTTTAATTCACATTTGATTTGCTAGTTTATTTTGAGAAGGTCGAAATATAAAAAAGCTAGATTTTTTCATATTTAGTGTCAATTTATTTGCTGTTAACTATTTTTGGATTTTGACCAAATCATCATTAGTAATAACAATAATAAGAATAATAATAACAATAGTAATAATAATAATATTTAAAAAAGTTAAAAGGCTAAAGCTTGTACAAATAAAACCGAACGTTTTCGACCAAAAGTCATTATCAGGGTTAAAAAAGTGTTTGCCGCGAGTTTTGTATTTAAATGTTAGGTCACTCCCATGGGGAACAGGTTGATTGGATGAGCTAACAGCTTTTTGTAGTTCTGGCTTTCTTAAAGCGATAAACAAAGCCTCCAGGATTATGCGTTTTCGCCAATTGTGTTGCCCGGTGATTATGTTCCATGTGAATGAGTGCCCCGGGAATTCAAGTAGATGTCTCGCAGGTTCTGAGAACTTAGTAGTGTCAGAATGTTCATCAATTCGAACACTGAAGTATCTTTGTGTTTCTCCTACATACTTGGCATCACAATTACAATTGCCTTTGTAAACCACGTGGGATTTGTTACAATTTTTCCAAGTGAAAATGTTCAAGTTGTTTATAAATGTGGAACTTGCTTTCTCGTTTCTTATGCAAAACGGTATCCTGATCGTGATTCGTCGTTTCTCTTCAAATAGGTTAGTTGAAATTATCGGCTCTTCTTCATGTAAACGATCTTGAACACAATCACCGGGCAACAGATTGGATTTAATGGCAGCAAACGGAAGCCACTTTGAGCATTTTGACGAAAACCTGGAACTGCATGACTTTGCTTGAAAAAGAAATTTGTCCCACTACATTGAGAAAGAAATATTGAATTGCAATGACTCAAATATTGCCTATGATAAATTTATATCTAGATATAGTAATATTTATGATAAATGCTATCCCATTAGAGTCTTAACAAGGAAGAAAGCTAAACTAGCAAGCAAACCATGGATCACAAAAGGTCTCTTTGTATCAATTAAGACTAAATCTAAGCTATATAAGAAATTTCTGAACAATCCTAGCAACCAAAATGAATGCAAATATAAAAAGTTTAAAAACAAACTTACCCATTTGCTAAAAATTTCCAAGCGTAATTTTTATGATGCAAAATTTGAAAAAGCTAAAGGAAATAAGGGTTACTTGAAAACTCCTTAATGAAATTGTTAATCATAAAAGAGTGAAATCAAAAACGTCCACAGCATTTGTTCATAATCGAAATGAAATCAGTGACCCCTTGCAAATTGCAAACAAATTTTGTGAATATTCTACAAATATAGGACCCAGCTATGCTGAGAAGCTTCCACATTCTGACGTAGCTCCTGATAAATATTTAAAGGGCAGGATTTTTTGACTTCATCTTTCTAACTCCTGTGTCCAAAAATGAAATCAAACAATTGTCATCTGACTTTAAACTAGGCAAAGCCACTGGCTTCGATAACATTTATATAACAGATGTAAATCCGAATATTGAACATTTAACTGAGCCATTAGCCTATTTTATAAATTTATCTATTTCCACAGGCATTGTACCAGATAGTACTAAACTTGCTAGAGTAAATCCCGTTCATAAAGGAGATAGTAACTCTGACTTTAACAACTACAGACCAATTTCCATTCTACCCATCTTCTCTAAATTCTTTGAAAAGGCAATTTATAACAGATTAACTAATTTTATTAACAAACATAAAATTCTCTATGAACATCAGTATGGCTTTCGATCAAATTATTCAACATCATTAGCAATCATACACTTGTAGAACAAATTTCTTCATCTGTTGATAATAAGGAACTCTCTTTAGGAATGTTTTTAGATCTCTCAAAAGCTTTTGACACTGTCGAACATTATGGTATTAGAGGACTAGCACTAAAATGGATAACAAGTTATCTAACCAATCGTAAACAGTTTGTTGAATTCAACAACACTTCATCGGACCATAAAACAGTAACATGTGGTATTCCACAAGGGAGCATTTTGGGACCTCTGCTATTTATTTTATACATTAATGACATATCTAATTCTTCAAATCTTCTCAAATTCATCTTATTCGCAGATGACACTAATGTATTTTTTTCTGGACAAGATATAAGCTCCTTAAACCAGATATTGAACATTGAGCTTGAAAAAGGTAATTTTTTCCATAAATTTGAAAAAAACAAATTACATTATATTTAAACCTCGTCAAAAAAAAATAGATTACAACAAATTTTCAATCCAAATCAAAAATGCATCAATTCAACGTAAGGAAAGTACAAAATTCCTGGGAGTCATTGTTGACGAACACTTATGTTGGAAAGACCATATAAGTGCGATAGCTCAGTAGTAAAATTTCTAAATCTATAGGAATAATTTCAAAATCACGCTACTACTTTTCCCAGAAATCACTATTTATGTTATATTACGCGTTAATCTATCCTTATCTTTATTACGGCAACATTATCTGGGGATCCACTTATCATACCAATTTATACAGATTGCGAATACTACAAAAGCGCATAGTTCGAATATCACCAATGATGCTCACACCTTGCCTCTGTTTCAGCAATACAGCATACTAAGATTAGATGACATCCATGCTCTCCAATTAGGCCTATTTATGTATTCTATTGAGAATAGGTTATATCCAAACACTTTTCTCAATATGTTTTCCAAGAATTCACAATTTCATTCCTACCCAACTAGACATTCAACTAATTTCAGACCTAAATTCTGTAGAAAAAATGTTGAAAAAACAAGTTTGGGATATTTGTGCGGGGTTGTAATTGCTTCTTTTCTTTGCGATGCTTTTTATGTTGTTCAAGATTCGTTGTTCCTTTCAGCATTTGTTGATTGACCAGACACAAGGGGAAGCTCTTGCCCACCAAGAGACACCAGGTCATAAAAATATACACCAAACAACTTGCGTCTAGTTAACTTTCTTAGTTTGCCACCATTTGATCAACTGCTTTAGAAGGAATGTATGATACCCTGCCTGCTTATAGTACCTAAGGATGAGTTGGGGGCTCCTGACATCATCGGAACTAAAGATAATTCTTAGTGTTTCCAGCAGTGTGGGCTGAATCAGAAAGATGCCTGGGGAGATATAAATCTAGGTAAAAAACTGAAAATCCCATTTTGATAAAGGAAGTTGTTGTTCAGGACAGTAGCTATTTTTGAAGAGTTCCTTGTCTCTTTGTTGCTATTTTCAGAATCTTTTATTTTGTAAGACAGTTTCGAATTTCGCGAAAGTACGCGCTTTTTTCCCCTCCAGGTTTTTGTCATGTTTGTAGCAATTTCTTCAAAATATTTCAAGTAATAAGCCTCTAAACTTATTTTGGTAATATTTATATTTTCCTGCCTCACCGGATGAATACAACTTATTTTAAACTTTGATTGATTTTTAAATCCCTCTGGTGATCCATGGTTTATAAAATTGTTTAGATTTACGCTTACAGATGGCTTTAAATGGAGCATGCTTATTAATAACAAAAAAGGAGAAAAACTATTATTTGCTGTAAATCTTTCTCACTATTGCTAATGATAATATTCCAGTTGACGCTAGCAACATCTTCTTTGAATGCGTCTGAAG
>JAOBYF010043344.1:0-12667 GCA_025403605.1 Parazoanthus darwini
AAGGCAACTGATGAACTCAAGCTACTAGGTTTAACAACTGATCATAATCTCACATTTTCCGAGCACATATACCTACGCCGTGCGAGCAATTAAGTTCACGTGTGGGAGTGCTATAGCGCATGCGCAAACTTATTCCAGTCAAATCAAAGTTTAGAAAATATAAGGCCGTTTTCCTCCCTTACCTTACGTATTGTGGACTAACGTGGCTCTTCGGCAAAAAGTCGGACAGCAGTAAACTAGAACGCATTAATGAAAGAGGGTTGAGGGCAGTATGTAATGACTAGAGATCACCATTTAATGAACTTTTAATCAGAGATAAAATGACAACATATGAAAGACGTCCACAGGACCATCACCATATCACCATACAATGAACTTTCATATGATAAAAGTATATAATAGTATATAATGACTGGAGACCACCTTATTGTGAACTTTTAATCAGAGCTAAAATGACAACCTCATATCAAAAACGTCTACAGGACATTGTTATTTTTATGTTTAAGGTGGAAAATAAGCTGCTACCTTTAACGGTTTTAAAATTATTCACAACAGCAAAAAAAACAATTATAGGTTAGAGAATGCAGATATCATTTTACCTAGGATTATTAACACTACTAGATATTGGAAACTTTCTCTGCGATTCACGGACCCTTTCTATGGAGTAGGTTATCCTCTACTACCAGAAATTCAACAACCCTGGCGTCTTACAAGAATAACATAAAGAAACCAAATCTCACTGCCCCGTAGATAAAGTTTGTTCATTTAACTGCTTTCTGTACATTGTAAATTAATGTATACTTTCAATATTTCAAATTTTATAAGACTAAAATACGTTTTACACGTCTCTACATTTTATATACAAATGCAAACACTCTCAGTCTTCATAAGTAATTTGCAACGATTTATAAATTTATAACTTATATTTTTGTATATACTCTTTATCGATGAATATCATTAGTCATTGTATGTTATTTGTATATATTTAAGAATTTATATTCATTAGGTGTCCTTGATTAGTGAAATCACTTGAGGTATACGCTAGAAGTGCTGTCGTCTTGGCAAAGGGTTGAAACAGTCCTCTCTCTGATGTGTACAAGCAATTTTGTAAAAGAATTACTAAACAAGAACATGTAACGGCTTTTGTACACAAGTATAAAATGCCTGGAGATCACTATATAGTGAACGTTTAGTCAGAACTTAAATGAACGAGGTATAAGGACATCTAATTTTATGTAAAAGGTGAAAAAAAGCTGCTGCCTTTTTAAAAATATTTACAACTACTAACAATTAAAACTTAAGAAAAGGATATCTCATTTTACCCAGGATTTTTAACACTACTAGATATTGGAATCATTCTCTGCGATTCACGGACCCTTTTTATGGAGGAGGTTGTCCTCTACTACCAGAAATTCAACAACCCCGGCGTCTTACAAGAACAATATAAGGAAACAAATTCTCACTGCCCCCGTAAATAAAGTTTGTTCATCTAACTGCTTTCTTTGTACTATGTAAATTAGTATATACTTTCAATGTTTTATAAGATTAAAATACATTTCATACGTATCTATATATATCATATAAATATAAACATTTTTAGTCTTCATATGTAATTTGCATAGATTTAGTAGTTTCTAATTTTTTTATTTGTGTTTTATTAGGTGTATGTAATATTTATAGATGAATATATCTGGATGAATACCAAGAGTCATTGTATACGATTTGTATCTATAGATTTAAGAATTTTTATTCATTAGGTGTCCATAATTAGTGTAACCACTTGTGGTACGCTAGAACTGCAGACACATTAATAGAGTTGATGATGATGAAGCACACAATATTTAATACTTGATATATCAGCACCCACTTCACCTTGCGTGTACATCACTGATATGCTGACGGTACACAGGAATTGTTATTAGTGACATAGCGTGCAACGATGCTATTTTAATAGTATTTTTCAATATTGTAGGAATGTGCAGAGGCATATCCCGTAAATCGTAGATTATTTATACAATTGCTCACCAAATTGCAAACCTTGCAAGATAACAATCATACACAGAATGATTAATTCCAGATTTCGTGCCCAGCAAAGCCGCGGCATTTAGCATTTTTATTCCAAATACTCCTTGCAAATATTTGTTTTTGCTTGTACTTCGAGAATAATCAAGTTTGGTATCCGTAGTTGCCGCTGATTACAATGACTACAGACTCGTTTTTACAGTGTTAGCCTGGACTTGATGTTAAATAATCATAGATACCAATGAAGACAACTCTATAGACCACTTTCATAAATGGCGGCTATTTTAGTATTTTCTTGTTTTTATTTAAATGAGCCTCACTAGCCTCGTTCAGGTTAATGTATTCTTTTGATTTTTTGACTTAAGAAAGAGGCTAGTGAGGCTAATTTAAATAAAAAACAAGAGAATACTAAAATAGCCGCCATTTATGAAAGTGGTCTATTACCACCACCAATTTACAGCGAGTCAGCGGTATATTTCGACGGCATGTATTTATTTATTTATTTATTTATTTATTTAATTATTTAGTTATTTAGTTATTTATTTAGTTATTTATTTACTTATTTGTTTGTTTTTTAATTTGTAGAATAACTTTAGGAGATCGCCTTCGACAAGAACAACAGACAGGAGACATACGGACGAGTGGTGCTTCGGTTGGAGAGAAGGAGATCACTTTCAGGGTGAAAAAGGCAAGTTTTATACACAAACTTGGCACAATGAACAAAGCTAACTGACTGACTGAACGAACGAATGAATGAATGTTGAAGTGAATGAATGGATGAATGAATAAATAAATGAATGAATGAATAGATTGATGTATGGATGGATGTGTGAGTGAGTGAGTGAGTGCGTGTGTCACTAAAAGAATAAACAGATGGATGAATGAGTGTGTGAGTGAATGACAGTGAGAAGGAGTGAATGGATTGATGATTGAGTGTGTGTGACTGAGGGTGAGTGAAAGATCGAGTAGGTGAGTGAGATTGGTCGAATGAATAAGAGGATAAACAAATGAACGAATGAGCCGATGGATGAGTGAATGTGTAAGCAAGTCATTGAATGATTGAGTGATAGACGGATGGTTGACTGAATGTGTGAGTGTCTGAGAGTGGATAAGTGAGCGAATAAGTCAATGCACTTGTCTAAAAGTAAAAGCTAACAGCGTGAAAGACAAAATTACTTCCTTTCGCATGTGAAAGGCGTGTCCTAATTTGTTCGTCCAGACAGTTTCAGTTTGAGTCAGTGTCCTGAGAGAAAAAGTCCGTGAAACTCGTTGTACGAGCTTTTACGTTTACCTTTCTTCAACATTGCAGTTCTCAGACTCTGCGCCCTTGAGCTCAAATTTTCCCACGGATGGAAGACGCTGTTGCTGATTATGTAGTTAGTACTTTCTAAGCGTCGGTAAAAAAAACACTTGTTTTGTCCTTCTCTAGAGCGAGTCTGAATCAAAGATGCTGGAAGAAGCTCGCACTCATCGCCAAGAGAGGAAAAAGCTTCGCAGGTCAGCGGCCAGCATTTTACCGAAGGGAAAGAAAGCTGTTTACTGGCGAGGGAAGAGAGTCAGATAACGCTTGTTTGGCAGTTTCATCGGTTTCCAAACTTGGTAAATAACTATTATACTTATGGGAAAAAAAAGTAAATTAAAAAAAAACAATAAAATAATAATAATAATAATAATAATAATAGTGGTAATAATAATAATATTATTAGTAATAATGATTTTTGTGGTTTTATATATATAATGATAATAACAATAAAACATAAGCAAACAGACAACTACTAGTATAGTTACAAACTACAAAGGAATAAATATAAGATATAGCTAAGCATTAACAGTTAGAAGAACTCCAGAAGAGGAGTAATTAACTGTTCCAGTTAGTTTGCAAGTATGTTTTCATTTTTAAATCTAAATTAGAATTTAAAGTGATTTCTTATTTGAATTTGCATGAGATGTTTGAAGTTTGTAACATGAAAGCCATGCTTTTGTTCGGTTTGGTTGCAAAATAAACAAAAACCCCAGTGTAGCTCACTCATTGTTCAAACGGATGGTATAATGCCCTTGGCTGAGAGATGTTCACCAATCCTTCACAATTGTCGTTAAAACTACGCTTCTCGAGTCAACTGTTCGGTTTTCTGACCATGCCCCTCAGCCGCGGGCAGAATATTTTCCGACAGACCAGAGACTAAAGGGGGTTTGCTTACAAACGGAGTAAAGCTTCGGTCAAACGACAACTGAAACGAGAGTAAGGGTTATAAAGAGGTTTGAGTGACCATATTTGGATGGGAATTTTGTTCAACTCTCATGCGTGCGGTCAAAGAAGGATGAGATTCAGTTAGAGCTGACAAGAGTCGCTCAACTAACAATAGAAATTCTCATCAACTCTCATCGATTTTTTTGTAATGTTCATAGTTGATAAGAGTGCCCAAGAATTTATGAGAGTGTATGAGGGTTGACGGTTAAACGAGAGTGACAGCTTTCATCGATTCTCGTGCTAGTTTGTCCCTTACTTAACACCTAACGACAGGATGTTGTGCTTTGCAGAAACCGAACGAAGAGAGAGCTGGTCCAGTCCGTGCGTTCACAGCCAATCACAACTGATAAATGTGTTCTTCATCGTGCATACCGCTATAGCTGGGTGAAAAGCAGCTTCACTTGTTATTAAACAATTTGCACAAGAGACACACGCAGATTGGCGGTCCCTCCAACTGGTTCCTCGTTTCCGTCAAGAAGGGAAAGAAAAATGAAGAAGAGTCAGAATTCTGTATTCGGAGAAGTCCCGCTGGATCTACTTATCGGGCACTAGACAGTAACTCCTTGGGAAAATGCCATGATTGCATTCCAATCTTATTAGTTTGAAGTCTTACGAATTAACCATAGTTAAATCTTTCAAAGGTTGGGGTAAGGGTGAATAGTTTCTTTTGTTGGTTTTTTTAAGAAAGGGGAATTGTAGTTTTTGTGAGTATGAGTTCGAGTTTATAACGAGGATGCATTCCATTCGTAGCATTTTCCCTCAGGCATAAGCCATATATTGCCTAACGTATTATGTGAACGATTTTGTCCACAATGCACCTAGATGCTATTAAACTGTATTGACAGAGAAATAGGGAGGCTCTCGGACTACTTTCTATTGAAATACCGGTAATTGCAGGGAGAAAAATCATATAGTAAACAAAACCACCGAGTTTCTACTGTCAACTCCCTGTCCTGTGTTCTTAGTCTCAACTTTCAAAACATCATAGATAGACAGTATTTTATGAACATGAAATCATGAGAACATATCAATAAAATACGAAAGCTGGCTTTCGATATACTGCCTCATACCTTGCATGCTGCATTCTGTGTATTTTTTAAATTTATTTATTTATCTAGCTTATTAAGGCATAACTTACGGAATCTATGACCTAGGCAGTTGTTTTCCATCTTTCGTGCGGCCATGGACTGTTTAACCACGTAATATTTACCACAAAAATGTTTACATTGAACTTTTAATTAGTTTTATCATTTTTAGATCCTTTACTGATAATTAATTACGAAGTTGGTTTGTTTTCATCCACGTGGCGTCTTCTCTATCTGTTTTTTATCAAAAGGCTATAAAACGTTATCAAAACATTAAGTTATCTTTTCATTCCTTAACCATTTTACCGATTATGTGACAATTTAGCGCTCCACATTCCGACTAACTTGAATTCTTTTTAAAAATATCGCTGCTCGTGTCTGTGCTTTTCGACTCGCAAACAGCATTTATACATAATTTTTTTTTGGCTGCTTTATGCAACGTCGGAAGGTCATCAGTAATGAAGAGAGAATTTAGATGTTATAAATTTATTATGAAACGAGATAAATAGCACGTTCGACTAAAAATCTTTACGAGAAATGTTTTCCTTTTCGTTTGGCTACGGGTTTCTTTGGTACGGAGTAAGAGAATGCGAACTCGACGTACGAAGACCGAAGTATAGCATCTAAGCTTACAGAATGTATTTCGCTCTGTTAGGAACTCCGGAATCGAGTGATTTCTAAGACTTGTATATTCAGGGCGGTACAGAGCGAAAGGCACTGGGGTTTGGTGGAGGGGGGCCCCCGCAAGCAAAATAGTTTCCACTGTATTTTTGAGAAACGCCATGCAGAAATTGCATTTTCAGCAGCACAGCTTCAAAATTTGCCATTGCCTTCTCTGGATTACAAAGCTACGTACGGCCCTGGTACTGGAATCACTCGATCTCTTAAAACTGTAGGATATTGCTATGAATAATGAAATAAAGTTGTCACTCCCCTTGTTTATCGTGTTAGTTGTTTGGGACTATTTGGAGCCGTTTTGAGCGATAACCATCCGATGATAAAATCGCATGCACAAAATGGCCCCAAACACAGAACATACACACAAGTAAACGATATTCGATAAGAACAACTCGATTTCATCATTCAAAGCAATATCTTATTAATTTGGGAAATCAAATGTATTCCCACGCAAAGTCTAGATCTTATAAATCGCACAGCGTGACTGCAAAAGACAAACTATGAGCTGGAGCTGCTAGTGATTAAGTCGGTCCTTCCCTTAAACAACAGGCTAAGTCCGGCCGCATTTAAGATACCCAAGAGTCCTAAACACTGGCCACATGCATCCTCTACATCCTGATTGATTTCGTCCACATACATGGACTGTACGCATCCTTGGAGTGTACCATGTTATTATACCTGGACTCTTAGTTTTTGTTCAGTTTTGTTTTTAGCCAGTCTTTGCCGGAGTTTTAAGAAACAGTTGTATTTTATCACTCTGTCGTTTCTTAGTGCTAGCCTCTACAATCATGTGTAGCCTCTGCAATCATGTTGTGTGGTCAGGCATTTCCGTCCGTTATTGCAGCGGCAGGTTTGCTCTGAGGTATTCTGAAATAATAACAAATTTCAAGCCAGGTTTTTATATATACCTGCATGAGACTTTTCTGGTGTTTTGGTTATAAATGACAAGTTTGTGTTGGTGCCTTTTAGACTTCACGAACTAAACTAACCTAGCACATGGAAACACCCGACTTTTTTTCAACAGCTGGGATGATCCAGTCAGTATTTAAGTAAATTGCTGTCAAGAGGGTTCCTCGTAATCTAGTAGCTGAAATACCTTCTGCAATTAGATAAAAAAAAGGAGATTGAACAAGGCCGATAACGTCTTCATGGCTCCTCTTTTACGCCCGCCTGTCGGAAACCGAAAGAGCGAGCAGAAGTTCAAGAATGTTGGAAGATAAACCACCATCCCTAGCCCAAACCCCACCGATTTCTCTCCGAACTGTGCTTGTGGTTTTGTTTTTTTTGACATTTATGATAAAGAAACATTTCAACTAATTCAGTGCGACATTGTTCTCTTGGGCTGACGTACGTCGTCTGGTATATCCAGTTCATTAAGCTTTTTAAAGCAGAGGTTCACGTGACCCATTCAAGTATTATTGGCTGATTACATAGTTTGTTTAATGTGATTAAAACAACACACAAAAGTCATGCTGTTTGTGAGTTTTGTATGTATTGTGATTTTTGTATGTGTTTAAAATCCTCTGCAAACCTTAAGGTGCATAAGCAGACTGGAAATCAAGTCGGTACACCGAGTTATCTGTCGGCCAGTTGAAATGGATTTTAATCATCGGTATGTCGGTCTGCGGATTTGAAATTGGTTTCAAAAGATAACGATTTGACTTGTAAAATAGTTTAACTGAAACATTCAACAGATCACAATAGTTCACTAGTGTTTACGCGTTCGTTTTCAGATTTTCTTCCTCGCTCGGTTTGAACACTGCAGCGTGTTTTCAATCTGGCAGTTTTATTTTGTCCTTTTTAATCGGGTTTTACCATAAACAATATCACGTAACGAATGAAACTTAAAAAAAAAAAAATTGGCTGTTGGCAAAAACAGTTCAGAAAGCCGGCATATAAAAATATCTACTTCTATGACATGTCTGTAATTGAAATAGACAGTTGTATGTTCGTAAATCATGCTTTATTTCAGAACAAGATTCATTTGCTCTTTTCTATACTCTGCCTTTGATGTTGAATATACATGAAGCCTCGCTTTGCTGGATTTATTGTAATCTTGTGTTTCCTTTATTCAGTTACGGCAAATCAGCGTTTTACAATACACTGCCCCTTTACAGAAATGCCTTACAGTTGCGCGCCGTGTATACCAGTTATGAGATTAATTTGAATTCTAAACAACGAAATTAAAGATTAACACGGACAATTTGGCCAGAATAATGGTTACAGAATAAGCGTAATGTCTTGCGGTGATAATTCGGCAATATTAAATTGGTTCACAACAAAAACAAACAGGTCAAGGAAATTTACATTTTATGCGCCCGTATATAGAACACCGAACATGTGTTTGAATGATGTACTGAATCGAAGCAGAACACTGAAGAGAAGATAAAATCAACAAGATACAAAGAGCCGATATTTACTCCTTAAAAAAACTCTGACAAGGCCAACAAGATAATCAACTACATAGAATCACAGAATACGACAGTTCGAGAAGTAGATTGATCGACCAGAAGTTATAAAGCTCTCCTTGAAGCAATTGCTCCGAAATTAAGGTGAGAGTGTTGCTCAGTTTCTCGCATATTTTTTCCTTTTTCATATTAGAATGCTTTCAAAATTACTTGATATTTCACTCTTTTAAAATATCGTATATAATTTGAATAACTTTGGGCGTGTTTCAACTATTTTAGCACACAGTTAATTCCAAGTTTCGTTTAAAAGAGTGATCACTGAGTCTGAGTAGGCGGTCTCCGAGTGAGTCGTAACCTTTGTTTGCTATGTACGAACACGCGCAAATCCGTAGAATGTTTATTTTTCATCTATTTTCGAAGGGCTCTGCTTATTTATTTTCCTGTGTGAGATTTTGGTTGGGTTTTCACACTCTCGAAATACTAAAGAAAATAGTTTGTGTGAATTTGCTGCAGCTATATGATACTTATTTGCCACTAAAGTAGAATTAAATTGTAAGTCAGGCTAAACTCCATGTTTGTTTTCCTTTTTCCCTTAATCTTAGCGTTCCATTTTTGCCTTTCAAAACACGTGTAGAGCTTATTGTGGGTCACCATAAACCGTCCTCACGTTCATAAACCACAAATTGCCCCAAAGCCATAGTCGTCATATTTTGCAAAAGGAAAATTGCGGTATTTATTCTGAGGCGAGGTTAATATAAGGTCACTTTGCTAACATCAAACAGATGTATTTATTATTATCCCTGTGCAAGCAGAACTAGGTTCACTTTACAAGTTGTTCTCCGTACATCGCGATAAAGAGATTTAAAGAACTCGGTTGTTTCATGAAACTCCAAGAGCTAGCTTATGATTTGGCTACGTTTTACACGTTCAAATCACGTTGCCATTTGTCAGAACGTGTTTGGCTGTAGGCTAAACTCCCTGGGCCTGGGTCAGATTAGCTTTAAACTACCAGATTTGAGAATGTTTTTGTTTTATACTTTCCCAATTTAACGAGCAGTAAGACTTGGGTACATAAGCGCAAAGCTTTTAAAGTCAATTCTGTCTTTAAGAACGAAATTTCTCTGTTTTATAATAGCATTCTTATGCTTGTTTCCTTCGAATCAACTCATCATTATCATCCACAAAATTCGGATTGGTCGGGTTAATACAAAAATAAAAAGAACATTAATTCAAATAGTATAACTTTTTTATTTACCGATTAAAAGGCAAGAGAAACGAGTACTTTAGATTCTATAAGGCAAAAATGACTTGATGGGCAGTTGTATGAAGTCACAAAACCTTATTCTGATTTTTCATTTCCGAAGATTTCCTTGCAGGTGTCGATGAAAAGCTATTTAAATAGACAATTCTAAAAGCGAGACCGAACTTTCAGTTGACTTTCATATCATGAATAATAGCAACCAATGCGTCGACCTGCTGCTGTACAGAAGTCCAAAAGTCTCCAAACACGACAGTTGACAATCTCTCTTCTGACAGGTCGTCAATTTCTTATAATAAGATCAATATGGCTATGCGGACTTGTCAAGTCAAAAGTTTCAGGCAGCGTATTTCACTGTATCTCAATTCATCCATACATACATATAGACACTAGGGCAGATGAAATTACAATCTTGATTCCTTCACCATACGCCGCTTTTCAGCGAGGACAAAATAGCTTCTATGTCGGCGGCTTTTTACAGCTAAACACAGTATCGAAACACAGCTTTTTGTTTAATAGCTATTTAATTTTCAGCTGAATTATTTATGACGATACTTGATCGAAACACATAAATTGTTTTGTTTTTGTGACACCGTTCCACACATTTGCGATTGATTTGACCACAATATTAATGTCTTTAGGGCTTAAATCGGTTATAAGATGACTGCAAACGATACGTTGTGGGTCTCCAGCTGTGATAATAATGAAAATTTGAAAAAAGATTATTTTAGTCAGCACTCTGAGTTGTACGAAAACAATTTAGATTAACTCGGACAAATAGTATCTTTTGCCGTTTTGCTCACGCTAGAAAATATTTCATAAGAAGCAAGGCGATAAGCACAAAACCGTGTACAGTTGCTTTGTTATTTAGACTTATTATATCAAATGATTGATAAAGATAGTTTGTGCGTTTTCTGGGTTAGACTTTTTAACAAATTGCGGAAGCACGTAAATAACAACTTACTGAGTTAACCCACTTCTACCCGCTTTTCCTTGTATGGACATGTACTTTTATAATAACTAGGCTGTAAAAGGCTAAAGTTTAAGAATAAAATATAGCGACTAAGAAGCGAAAATGCATTGGGGAACCGTTACTAAATATCCGGTGAGAGAACAGTGCCATTTTATTTCATAGTTTGTAAACAGGCCATGCCCACGGCAGTGCGTTTAACCTGGTTTAGATGGAGCAGCATCTGAATATGTACACAGACACAATTCCATAAGGTATAAAGAACACTTCAAGAACATTTGGAGCTGAGATCTTGAAAAAATGAAAACGTTCGCCCTCATGCAGCCCAATAGTTACTAGCTCTCAAACAACTTCATTCGATCGTCCTTAAACCTTTTGGCTTGAAATTAATTCGCAGTTCAAACTCTCCGCATTGTAATATCGGATTGTATCAGATTACTTGCATGTTTGAGTTAAATAAATGTCAGTGTGAGACTTTGGTTTTATTGTCAGAAACTGAAAAAATGGACTAAGTTTAAGGGTCGGACTATCTGATTACAAGCCATTTTTTATAGATATCAAGAAAATTTTGGCAAATTCTTGTTTCAAATGTTCGTAGATCGTTCTTAAGACATTGGTAGTTTTAATGAAATTGGTTTTTGATTATGTACTTTTGAAATTCTCAAGACTAGTTTTAATTTTTAAAAAAAGCTGTTCTTTTCTGCCAGTAAGCTGAATATGGGTTTTGATCAACAAGGGTTGGTATCATGGTATGTTTTTCGCCGTAAGGCTGACGATTCGAGCGTTAACCCTTCTTCCATAGTTAATAGAGCAGACTTTTAAAAATCTGTCTGAAGTTTTGGAAAATATGGTTCCCTTCTAAAATATGATTCTTCTTCTTCTTTGATATGAATTCAAAATATTGCCGGGGATACATTTGGTTACATGCAAGACCTTGCAAATGTATTATTGCTTCACTATTGTTACCCTTTGATGTTGCCGGTAGGATTTTGTTCCGGTACGGTATTTTGCAGAAACCTAAACAAAACTGAAGTTAAAGGTATTCAGTAATTAAATTAAACTTGAGCAATCAAGGAGTCGTCAACAAACAGGCAAGGGTTGTGTTTGTTCAGCTTTTTCCCGAGTTTTCGACGTTCATAATAAATTTATTAATTCCCACGCAACTTCTTCAAGCTTCTGCGATTTTGCAAGCGTCATAATCTATCGCTCATTCTAATAATGTTCGATTAAGAGTTTACCACTTCATGCTAACTTTATACGTAGGCTTGACTGATTTTTCTTCAATTAATACGAAGAAATTTGGTTGTTGACTCAAAGGTCCACTGTGTCACATCCGGCTTTGGCCTCTTACACGCAAATCAACAAGGCAAGTACACAAATGAACGTAGTTCAACTCTTGGCCAGTGAACTTTGTTAGGAGAAATGTCCTTGCTTTCTGATAAAAGCACTACAAAAGCCACTGTTTAGAGGATTTACGCAAAATCAGTATAGTTAGCTTTCATTGTTTTACTCTAGAAGCTTGTAAGTGCTATATGAATTTTTTGTTTTTCAACCTTAAAGAGCAAAAATGTCCGTAAGTCGTGTTGAAAACTCAGGTCAATGGATTTGATCATAAAGTAGCACCTGCCGCAGTTGTTTTGTCTCCTTAGTTTGAAACATAAAGCATGGGAAATGACCACATATAATAATGAATCTGCCGAGACAGAGTAAAGAAGTGGAAGAGCTTTTGCGTTAATTGCACTCTTCATTTTTTTGAGAACCTTTTTTTTAAACGAGAACGTTTAGACTGCAAGCAACTGAAAGAAAGCTAGGAACATTTATTTCTATAAATTTTGAAAATGCAACGGAGGAGCCCCCACTAAATATTGTTAGAAAGCACTAGCTGTAACTTCATATTTGGTGTTGGCAAACCGGTGATCAGTGACAAAGTCATTTGAGTAAATATATGTTCATGAACTAAGTCAGAAGTTGGAATCGGATTGCCGTCTATGATCATCA
>JAOBYF010043455.1:0-12664 GCA_025403605.1 Parazoanthus darwini
AGTCGACTCTCTTGGACAATCTTTAAGTATTTCGGTTTATTTTGCGTCGGAGACTTGAGAAATTGCACGAATATGTAAATTTGTAAACTGCCCGGGGTATATCTGATCGATATCGAATAACTGAATTCAATTAACCGCAATAAAGGCCAACAAGCAA
The DNA here is from genome assembly GCA_025403605.1 of Parazoanthus darwini. Classification (NCBI taxonomy): domain Eukaryota; kingdom Metazoa; phylum Cnidaria; class Anthozoa; order Zoantharia; family Parazoanthidae; genus Parazoanthus; species Parazoanthus darwini. Next base: position 158 of record JAOBYF010043455.1, read on the forward strand.
TCGAGTTATCAATCTTAATTTAGAGAATTTAAGAATAAAGTTTAAGAGAATTCCACATTTTTGACAAATTCGATGACCAAAGTTATCCAACGTAATCACAAGCATTGCAGTTTGATTAAGTTCTGTGAATAACAAAAATTGTCGACGTTATATCCATAAACTGAATCTGCAATCCAGCAGTCAATGCGAGGGTTAAAAATGAAGCAGATGTGTAAATGTCACGTGCCATTATAAGTGTTACCGTACCAGTCTGTGCAGCTCACGCACGCGACCTTTTGTCAGTCACGAGTTCGCTAACCTCCGTGAACTATCAAGAATTAGAACACCTTTTTAATAATAACCAGTACAAGTTTTACTCGATTTTCAGACTCAATGTTCTTGTGCTTTCAGCACTTTGAGACTCAAATTGTTCTTTTTTTGTTCTTTATTGATAAATTTTTTAATGGAGAAAGTCACGTAGAACGCCTTTAGCTGCCTAGCTCGGTTAGACTTCACAGTTAATCTACCCAGCTAAACGCCCTACTGCTTTATTTCTATTTCTTAGTCATGCTGCTTATAACTGAAGAGTGTTTAAATAATTGTTGTTGTTGTTGTTGTTGTTGTTGTTGTTGTTGTTGTTGTATGCTCTGTGTTACTTGTCGGATTTCTACGGTGGCCCACAAGGGACATGACTTCTCTCCAAAATAACGCGTGCTCTGTACAATATAACGCCCGTTTTCTCAAGAAATAAAGTCATTTTTCACTACAATTTGCTGTTTCCAATCTTTTTTCACAATAAAATGTCTTCCATAGAAACTAAACGAATGAGTTTCTACCTTTGACAAGAAAATTGTATTGCGTATGCTTATCGTAAAAGGTGCAGCCGTGACGTTCAGGTAATAAGCATTTCGCCTTAAGATTCGGCAAGACACGGTTTAGTGTGTTGGGTATTATTTCATAACAAACAAACATCTGCAATTCCTACTTCGTACACCCTTAGTTGAGTGATTGGGGTGTCACAGAAAGCTAGTCGATTGTTTTTAGCTGGCTTATGACTACTTGATCAAAACTCAAGTTTTGTGCAACAACGGTTTTGTATTGCGCCAGACAGTATGAACGATATTGTATGATATCTCACTTTCTTTCGCGGTGATAGTTGTCAAAACTAGTCTAGAAACATATCCTCTAAATAATGTTATACAAATTTCTAATACAAACCTTTTATCTGAATGCAGCCGTTTCTGCAATGTTTTTGTTTGTTTGAACCTCACTGGTTTAACCCTTTGTTGAGAATTCCATCGCACCCGTTGTTTCATTAAGAGCTCTCTCGCTCGAATGAAATAGAGTTTCTTATTTTCCACACTAACCGTAGAGTGCATTTTAAAACTCTACTGTGAATAATAGCACGGGTTCGCCCTATGACTACTTGAACAAAATTACTGAACTGAGGGGGTAAGAAGACGGTCTTCCTTTAAAGTCTTTCTTAACAAACCGAATTTGTTTTGGTGCTCGAAACCATCGATGCCGAAACAACATTACTTTTAGAACTTAGTTTTACCCTTACCCTCGCTGACCAAATAAATACAACAGTGCAGGCGAAATAAACCAGCTCGCAGTTTTGAAGCAGTGTTTTTTTTTTTGTTTTTTGCGTGCAGCCTCCATTTTTAAATTTTGCCCCTCAGCGTCCCCCGTTGCTATGGTAAAAGCTAGTCGTGCAAACGAGGCTTCCGGGAATAAAAACTGCATAACGAGGGGTTATTCGTAGACTGAATTAGAAGTTGCAGTACAATACTTACCATTTTCATTTAATCTGTGTACACAACTGTGGCAAAAGTGTCCCGTTTCAGATGCTTTCATGCCACTGAAAAGCATTTTACATCCACAAGTCCTTCGAGATTTGTAACAAGATCAAAATGTCGGTCCCGACAATAATAGTATAAATGGCGGGCCAGGAGGTCCACAAGGGAGGACGGCACCCAATCCCCTCGCGTCGAAATGCGCGCGCACGAGTTTGAATTTTCTTGGAAGACATTCATTTTTCTAGTGAAGGCTTCTTTTCTACGGAAGGATTTACATTCTAGGAAGAGCCTTCTTTTCTACAGAAGGCTTTTGTTTTTCTACAAAAGACCTTTTCTACAGAAGGCGTTACTTTCTACGGAGGCCAATTTGACCGTCGATTTGAGACAAGAGAATGCATGTAAATTGTACAGCACAGTGTTCGTTACAGTTGGAGTTTGCTACAAGTATATGGTTAATGTGTGTACGCTATATAGTTTTGCATGCTACTGCTGGACCACACGCACTTGTTTTAACCAGTGAATTTGGCCGAGGCTCACTTTGGCCTCAAGTTGTTCTTAGTTTGTTCGTATTTCTATGAGCGGTTTGAATTGAAGAAAAAACAAAATATAATGTAAACAAATGTTTGAATCCAGTTAGTTGCTATTTTTCTTTGTTCGTTCAGACTAGTATGAGCAAAACATCCCTGTTTTCCTCGTTCCACATGCACGCAGACGATAGTATCCTGAGAATGTAACTGAGGAACTTCAGTGCTACATGTATCATTTGAAACAATCACGGTCGTGGTCTTTTCCACTGAAAGCTTTACTTTCTACGGAGGCCAGTTTTACTGCGGAAGGCTTTCTTATTTACACCGTGAATCTTTTTGTATTGCTGAAACAAATTACGAGTTTCAGTCAAGTTACTACCATCCTCGGAGACCCAGGGGCAGTCACTCTCGGACACCGAGCGAAGCGAGTCCAAGAGCAGTGAGGCAAAAGGACCCCTGGGTCCCCGAGGATGAGTTCTACCTGACAACTTTTCATATTTTTTTTTTCAAATTTGAGTCTTCTTGTGTTTTTATGTTTGTTCTTATAAAGAAAAAGCGTATAGTGTTACTGAACTTAGGTTGAAAGTTTGTTTCTGTTCTGTGGAAAGTCTTTGGTGTGCTCATTATAGTTAGATTCAGGTCGCCAGTTTTCAAATGTTTGTTCCCATAACAAGGATACTGAAACACAACAAAATGATTGTTTTAAAATTTTCCATTTTGCAGATTCCTGAGTTCTTAGGAGTAAGAGTTGAAGAGTTTGAACTGCAAACTGAAAAGGTTACAAACGTTACAAAACTTTACAGTTCCAAAAGCATCATTCATTCTACTGTTTTAAAAAAAAACCCAAACGACTAAGAGATTAAATTGATTCCTTTAAACTTACCGAACCAAAACCCAAAGTGTTAAGTCATTTAAATAATATGAAGATCAAAACACCTCAACCCATTTTGTGTCTCTCAAAATGAAGACGTCATCGCTTATATGATTTATGCAATAATGGCAATCAAAGTATAAAGCAAGAACTGAGAGTGTTTGACAAGCTTCGTTGTACTTTCTTTTCCCCCTTTATTTGCGTTACTTTCGTTGCTATCTTTACTTGCGTTACGTCCGTTGCTTTAGTTAATTTTTGACACATTAATTTTGATGTTTCCGTTGCCTTTGTTACTTTCGTCACATCCGTTGCTTTGCAGCGTGCCTCAGTGGATTTCCTTTTGAACTTGGTGAAGAATCTCGAGTTTGAACCTAGTATCCAAATAGTAATAGATCAAGCACGGCTCTGTGCCACATGTATGCACAACCAAATTGAATGCCTCGTGCAAGTTTGGGATATTCAATTCCTATTAATACAGTATTTCAGCTAGCATTTTTTTTTATCTAAAACTCGATGCTTTCGTTGTATTGGTAACTAGGGACCGGCAAGCCTCACCGCTTGAGTGTGAATAACATCTTTTTATTAAATGTATTACAGACAACATAATGGCTAAACCAAAAGAAAAAAGGTACACCTTTGAAGGTCTCATAAAACTTGCGAACGAGACTTCTGACAAGGAAGAGGAGGAAGCAGCTTATCGCACTTTGGGAACTCTTTGCTACTCCTTGAAAAGATACCAAGAGGCCATTCAGTACCTTGAAAGGAGCCTGCGTATTGCCTTGGAGACCAAAGACAAGGAAGCTGAAGGAACAACAAATGGCCACATGGGTGTGGTTTATCAATCCATAGGAAAATACCATGAGGCCATAAAGTACCACGAAAAGAGCCTAAGCGCGTTTATAGAGATAGGCAAAAAGAAAGGCGAAGGAGCAGCATATGCAAGCCTGGGAGAAATTTATCAAAAACTAGGAAGATATGACGATGCAATCAGACATCAAGAAAAGCGCCTGGCCATCGCAGTTGAGATGAATGATAAGCAAGGCGAAGGGGTGGCGTATGGGAACTTGGGAGTAGTCCATCATTCATTAGGAAAATACGAAGATGCCATCAAGTATCAAAAAAAGCGCCTGAACATTGTACTGGAGTTAGAAGACAAAAAGGGCCAAGGAGCGACGTATGGAAACTTGGGAATAATCTACAATTCAACTGGAAAATACAACGATGCCATCGAGTATCACAAAATGCGTCTGAGCATCGCCTTAGAGACGAATGACAAGAGTGGCGAAGAAGTAACATATGGGAACTTAGGAGTAGTTTATCAGTCATTAGGAGAATATGAGCAAGCCATCGAGTATCAAGAAAAGTGCCTGAGGATTGCACTCGAGTTAGGTGATAAGACTGGCGAAGGAGCAGCATATGCAAACTTGGGAGCAAACTACCAATCACAAGGAAAATACCAAATGGCCATAGAGCATCTCAGAAAGTACCTAGAGATCACCAAAGAGATGAGCGACAAGAAGGGCGAAGGAACAGCCTATGAAAACTTAGGAGCAGTTTATCGCAATTTAGGAAATTACGAAGTAGCCATAAGGTATCAAAAAGAGGGCCTGCGCATAGCCAAAGAGATAGGCGACAAGAAGGGCGAAGGAGAAGCATGTGGAGGCCTGGGAGTAGCGTATAGAAATATAGGAAAATACGAAGAAGCTATAAAGTTTCAAAAAGAAAGCCTGCGTATCGCTAAAGAGATAGGCGACCGGAAGGGCGAAGGAGTAGCATGTGGAAACTTGGGAGCAGTCTATTTATCTTTAGGAAAAGACGAAGAGTCCATAAAGTACTTTGAAATGCTCCTAAGTATCGCAACAGAGATCAGCGACAAGAAGGGACAAGGCATGGCTTGTTGCAATCTTAGCGTTGTCTATTTTTCATCAAGAAATTACAAGAAAGTCGAAGAATACCAACAAAAGCTCCTAAATATCGCACACGAAATCGGCGACAAGAACTGCGAAACGTCCGCATATGGCAACCTGGGAGCAGTCTACCAAAAACTGGGAAGAAACGAAGAGGCCGAAAAGTATCTCAAAAAACTTTTACAGATCGCTGAAGAGATAGGCGACAGGAATGGCGAAGCAAAAGCATATGGAAACTTGGGAGCACTATATCAGTCATTGCAAAACTACCAAGAGGCAATAAAGTGTTACGAAATGCGCCTAGCAATTTCTAAAAATATTGGCGATGAGAACGGTGCAGGAATTACCCTGAACAACCTTGGCTACTTGTACCTTGACAGATGTGACAGATGTGACGGAGATGACAAGCACGTCAACTTTAATAAAGCCGCGAGTTGTTTCAAAGAGGCTTTGCAGTACTTTGAGTGGCTGATTGAAGACCTGAAAAGGCAAGATGATTTTAAGATATCCATTGTTGACAAGTTTATCAACACTTATCAGGCGCTAACACAAGTACTGATAACTTTGGAACAGAACGAAGAGGCTCTTCTAGTGTCTGAACATGGACGAGCTCGTGCTTTGGCAGATCGGTTGGCTTCCAAATACAGTTTGCATCAAGACTGTACTGCCAGCAGCAATCTGAAGCTTTTCGATGATGTCGAAGTTCTTTTGCCGAAGAGCAAGTCTTCTATCCTCTTTTTTTCATTGTACAAAGGACTTGTTTCCTATTGGATTTTATCACACCAAAATCCCTTGGCTTTTCATCAAGAGCACATTAAAGAATTGGAGGATGCAACTTCTTGGGAAAAGAGGAAAGACAAGAAGTTTCTTTACAACATCGTGGAAGCAGCGTTGGATGACATGAAACTTAGAGAGCCCGTTGATTGTGAAGACAGAACCTTAGACCTCGTTGGAGAAGATGAACAGAGCAGTGAAGGACGAAACATTTTCGAAGAGGAAGAAGAGGGTCCACATCCGCTCGAGGTGCTCTATGAGAGCTTAATTGTACCCGTGCAAAAACACCTTACGGAGGAAGAAATTGTCATTATTCCCGATGGAATTCTGTTGAAGGTTCCCTTTGCAGCTCTACGCATGCAAGGTGCGAAAGACAACTCGTATCTTTCAGATACTCATCGTATTCGTCTTGCTCCGTCGCTCACAACCTTGAAGGTTTTGCAGGAAAGTCCGACGGACTATCACAACATGACTGGTGCACTGATTGTTGGAAATCCTGCTGTTGAAGAAGTGATGGTAAATGGAAAGAAAAAGAGGTACCCCCGTCTACCAGGTGCCGAACGTGAGGCGGTGGAGCTCAGCAAACTGATCGGCGTGACGCCATTAGTAGGAGCTCATGCTTCTAAAGAGGTATGACTAGTTCATATTTAGTTTGATGTTTCGTTTACATAAGATTAAGTATATTTATAGACCAACAACAAGAACACCAACACGAATATTAATGAAAATACCAACACTATCACTGACGATGGTTTTGACACAGACAGTAACACCAATACTATTACCGAAAACAATTACATCACCACGATTGTCAATAATGTTAACATTAACAGAAAAAAATAAAATAGGAACGTAAACACTCACAGCAAAAAGTAAAAAAAAAAAAAAATAGCAAAAACAAGCACAAGAACAATACTGATAACAATATAAATAATGATTCCAGTAACGATATAAAAACTAACACTATCTTTAATGCTATCTTTAACTCAACACTAGCAAAACTAACAGCGACATCATTAACACTGACCCAAGTCGACATTGAAAAACAACAGCATTCCAACTAGAAAGCAGTACGAACGCGAACGAAACCATTGACACAACAGACACCGTGGCTTACACTGACAAGGTTTTTATAACAACAAATGCTGTACCACTTACAGTAAATAAAGATAAACATTTTGTAAAAGTGTTAAGTACGATAATAATAATAATAATAGTGATGATGATGATGATGATGATGATGATAATGATGATGATGATGATGATGATGATGATGATGATGATGATAATAATAATAATAAAAATAATAATAAGTACTGTATGTTGCAACAGATAATCATTGTCTGCTTGAAACTAGTTATTGTGTTTGTTGCTGCGATTATGGTTATAGTTTTTGATGTAGCTAAATCCTTGACATAGAAAACGAAGACTCTGATTGTGATTTTAGTTTTTATAATAAATGTGATTACAGGTAGTTAAACAAAAACTACATGATGGCGTTGGCGTTGTCCACATTGCTTCACACGGAAACCTGGAAGGGACACTTTTACTGTCCCCGTGTCGCCCAGAGCGCCGTGTGCCAGAGGAGGAGGACTGCATGCTGACCATGGCGGAAGTGCAGGAGTCTGGTTGCCAAGCGCAACTGGTTGTCTTGAGCTGCTGTCACAGCGGTCGTGGAAAAATCAGAGCAGAAGGCGTGATCGGACTGACTCGAGCGTTTCTTGCTGCAGGGGCCCGAGCCGTTGTAGCGTCACTGTGGGCCATTGAAGATAAAGCCACTGAGCTTTTCATGTTATGCTTCTACACGCACCTGAAGAAAGGTGAGTCCGCCAGTGCGAGCCTGCAACAGGCCATGAAGGAGACGAGAGAGCAGCCGGGTTACAGTCACCCAAGGTACTGGGCTGCATTTTTTCTTATTGGCGATGACGTCACAATCAAGATACAAAACGAATGAAAAACCTTGAACTTTATTGTATCTGGGTTTTTAGAAAAGATGAAGCCCGAGAAGTACGTATTACATGGCTGAAGTACTTTGATTAGGAAAATTTGTATCTCCAGCTTAAGACAAACAAAGAGTCTTTCCCACAATATTTGATTATATATAATGAAATATAGTAGGAAATATAGTGGGTCAATTTACAACTATTCCACGATCAAGCATTGGGTTTGCGTTAGGTGACATATCCTTGGTGATTATTATCTGTTTTAAATCTATCATGTGTGAGTGGAGGACTTGTGGAATTCTTGTTTGTTTAAATCCCAAGTCAAACACATGCACTTTTTTTTCTTTTTTTTAATTACCTGTGAACAAGATGGAATTTAGTGTAAATCAACCTTATACAAACTTGTATAAAACAAGGTATTTCATCTTGAGTTATACTTCAAGTTTTATGAAAATCCCGCTTTGTTTGACAACAGCTGTTTTTTACCCGGGCATGACTGATAATTATGAAACAAGAACCCCTAAGTGTGAAACGAATAAAAAGCTAGACAATTGATAGTAATAGGTTTTATACCAGGGTAGATCGTATTTTACAATAATTCTTGGAGCTGGTGCTTTAGTACACGACGATTGCCAGCGTGTAAAGTTGTGCTGTCTCAAAACTATAGCAAAAGAAAAGCTTACAAATTGAATTGTACTGTTAGATTTTATGGGCTACGATGACTTGTTGCATGTCTTGTAGGTGATACACTTGCTGAGTGATTGCAGTTTTGCAAATGTAATTTGAAGTTAATTTTGAGGTAAGAGAACAGGGTGGCCTCCCGGCCCTGTTGCAAGACTTGGGTTTAGAAAGTGGTGCAGTTTTTTTTTTTTTTTTTAAATGAGAATCATAGATCGTTCTAACAATCAGTTTTATTGCGTTGTGTTGCATTGCAATTGGGTTTTTCAAGAACCAAAATTGGACGATATCTGCTGCTTTGCAGAGGGAACCAGTTTCCAAAACGGTAATGAAAAACAGTTGTCGTTAAGGCAGGTGTCTCTCAGGGTCTGCAACAGTCAGTAATGTATATATACTAGAAGTAATCATAGATTATTGGAGTGCGTTCGACATGAGGATGCATGAGGATCATAATTACGAAAAACGTGCATTTTCACCCTGATTTTTACTCCTTTCAGTTTGTCAATATTAATAATCAATAACATACTCAGTTTTTGGGAACTTGCAAAGTGCCAATGGTGATAGAAATTGAAATATCTACTTCTACACGTCTTCTTTGTAATAAGCTTTAATCACAGCCAATTTTTTTCTTTAAACAATCTCAACATGTAAGAAAAATTTTGACTGTAAAATATGCTATCTTTTCCCTTTTCCATTTCGAATTCAAAGTTTTTTTTGAATTAAGTTATTGCTGAAGATTACAAGAGTATATGTCATGTTCGTTGAACAGGCGTTAGAGCAGAAGTTAGAGAGATAAAGTCTGTCTTTATACAAGTGTCATCATATAAACGGTACTGCTAGTAATTCAATGAAAAACATGAGTCTTCACCATGATTTTTATTCCTTTTGATTTTTTGATATTAGCAATTAAAAAATATCAATTTAGGGACTTGCAGAATGTCTATGTTTCGTTAGTAATTTTGAACAGTAGAATGATAAATATGTTTCGATAGTTATCTTTTGATAGTAATTTTTCATTCTACTGTTCAAGTTTTCCTTGAATAAATTACAATTACGGCCAAAACATTATGAAACAGTCAATAGCGGTAATAAAACTTATGAATGTAAAATATGCCATTTCGTCTCTTTTTCCTAAACCCAAAGGTCGGCCCAAAATTAAAGTCGGCCAAAGCCCAAAGGTCGGCCCAAAGTCAACACGGCTGTGGCATTAACCGTGCTTTGAATATCTATGTATATTAACATTTTATGAAGCTTCACCATATTCCTAATTTGTTCGATCAATTATTCGGTTTAGGAAAGAGGCTTGCCGATTGGATGTTTTTCCTGTTAGTTCGGAATGACTTGGAAACAGGGGCCATTTGAAAACAATTTTGCATCACACAATCTATCTTACCTTTGACATATTAGCCTAGAATCTTTTGATGTGAACGTTAGGCTAATGTCCACAAGACAGCCGCTTTTGTATTACTTGATCCAGAACTAAAATTTGCCCACGGACTTAGCCTCGAAGGAGGGCCGCACAAAACTCAACAAGGTTTATCAGTAGGAGATCTTGTAAATATTACGAACTACATCGACCTTGTGCTAACATATAACCTCAGACTACATGAAAGTGGATGAAAATGGCCAAACGCCCATACACCTTGAATTGATCAGAGTTTGCCTCTGCCTATATTTAAGTTGCCCGGTACAATAAATACATCGCATTCCGTCTTAGTAAACTGCGTAGCTTCACTTTGGCAGCCAGCTGTCCACTCTTGATTTTGGCCTCCGCCTTGTTTCGATTCTAAGCAGTACTTAAGAGAAATTCAAATATCTAAATTAGGCAAGAAACAAAAGTGCGTCTTTACTCGTTCAAACAACATATCCGCCAAAGTGTTTATGGGCAGTAACAACAATACAAACATACATACATACATACATACATACATACATACTTACATACATACATACATATATACATACATACATACATACATACTTACATACACACATACATATATACACACGTACTTTATTACAAGTTCCTTTACAGGCTTTGAATTTTCATTACATTTCTAAACATGCCAAACGATGTTAAGTAAGTAACACTTAAAAAGTAACTTCGTTTCTTCCGCAGGAAACTGTTAAGTTTGTAAAACAGTTATCAGATTACGTTGATGGAGCAAGCCAGATAGCGCCGAACCCCTCCTTGAAGAAGGATGTGTTGACAGACATTCGTCTTACCAGGGCTATCGAGACCTGGTGAGCCCGCTGACTAAATCTCAATCGCTATGGTTTCTCCTAAATGGTTTCTCTTTATTCAGTTGTTTAGAGGAAAGAGGAGAGGGGTAAGCGAGAGAAAAAGTAAAGAAACCTAAGAATAGGGGGATCCTTGCTTTACAGTTTCCCTAGTTTAATAGCATGAAGTATGTAGCTTCTTACGCCAATTTGCATTCGTGTTACTAGTTGGAACCGAAACCCAATGAAGGTTCTGGGTTCTGACGCAGCCTGGCGGTATATTGTGACCAATGCTGGGGCAATGAGACAGTACCCTGGTAGACAAACCTACAATAACAGGTGTGTTGGTGAACTTGCTGTGTCAATGTTGAAGACTGAAGTACTTTGTAGTTTTGCACTCTGAGGGTATCACTGCTAGCGACTGCATCTCGCTTGAAATATTTGTGCCAACTTATCAATTTTAAAGTTTTGTGATTCTAACAGTACTGAAAATTAGTTTAACAACGTATTTATACCAATAGCCTCTTCAACTGTGAAACGTAATAAAATGCTAGAAAGACAAAAAATGTATTAGCTGACTCCCAATAGCTTTAAGATTCATGAGAAACTGACAAAAAGATGCGAGGTACGAGGTAGTTAGCGGGAATTAATTGGTGAGAAAATATGTGTTTTAAAGGGCTGTGTCACTGCAGTTTTTAGTATTTTCAGTTCATCAGTATTGATGGGAAATTAACAGTTTTGAAAAAAGAAGAAACTACCTTAAATACAACAAAACATTAAGATATGGGGCAAAAGAACAAAAGCAGCTACAATAATTGGTGAGAGTTGACGTCAAAAACAAAAAGTATTCTACATTTTTGCTAATTTTGTTTTTTTTGTTCAGCCAAGCAAGAAATCATTTTTAATGAATTATAATTCACTTCCATTCCACAGTTAAATTCAATGTCGTTACTACTACTACTACTACTACTACTACTACTACTACTAATAGTAATAATAATAATAATAATAATAATAATAATAATAATAAATATAATAATAATAACAATAATAATACTTATACCAAATACTCAAAGGACGTTCGTTCGTAGCTGAATTGCATTTAAACATTTATAATTATTATATTCAAAACTAGTAAACTGCCTGCATATATTTTTGACGTAAGTTCGAGCAGCTGACGTAAGATATAGATGCATCCTGTTTCTTGCAACGTGTTTCTGACAGCACTGATCCACGATGTTCGCAGGTACGACCCCACCACACGTCCCTGGTACCATGCAGCGAAATCTTATCCGGGAAAAATAACTTTTTCTGTGCCGTATTTGGTAAGTAAGTAAAGACAGAACTTGTTTCATATTGGCAATCGAAGATATATCCAGCAAACTATTGGTAAAGTGGCCATCTTAGAAGAAATCAAATTTACCTTAAAGCAACAACTTACTCTTGCTATCCAGATCAAGGGCTTTCGGATAGTTATGGTTTGTTGCCAATGAAAAGGTTATTATTTACATTATAAAGTTTCTCTACTCGTTTCTCGTTCCTCCGCTCTTTTTAGATATCATTCTTCTCATATCAGTAACTGTTCATTCGGTTTCATGTCTGTCACATGCTACTGTAGCTAGTTCTGTTCTCCCGACAAATTATAGGTGATTTTAATTCGTAGCTTTTTTAAAGTAAAAAATGGGCTTTGTCCCCCGAGTATCTGTAACATTTTTACTAAAAAATCTTCTGGTTATAATCTCAGGCAGTCAGACTTTGTTATACCCAGGTTCAATACGGTTACCTATGGTAAACATTCTCTTCGTTATA
>JAOBYF010043566.1:0-12664 GCA_025403605.1 Parazoanthus darwini
ACCCCAGCTTCAGTGAGTTAACACCTATGTACAATACGTATAAGCCTCTTTCTAAATCATGCGCAGAGCAACTTAAGCGCTTTAGTTGGCGGGCTACACGTATTGGAAACATGGCATATGGTGTTAAGAAAAAAACAAGATCGATTGTTTTCGAAAAGAGGTAAAAGATAAAACCTTAAACATGTCAGAATGGTGTAACAGGGGTTGTGACCACCAGCAAAACCGTGACTTTGCTCTGCGCATGATTGAAAAAGTAGCTTATAAGGGCGTCCAGACAGCCTTCAAGCTACATTGTAGTGATGGAATGCATATGCAAGTGATTTTGTGGTGCCTCTTTCCCAGGGGACAGAAATAGGGAAGAGCCCTAATGATAGATCTAGGGGAAGACCTAAGGTCAGATGTAGGGAGGGGTCTGGAGGCACATATGAGGGAGATGTCCAAAGGCCCAGTGAAGATGTGGGGGGCGGGGAGGCAGGGCTTGCGGCTAGTTTATTTTTCTCTGAAAGATTATATATGCCTTAGGAAAAGGAGGCAACATAATGCGTTTGTGTGGTATATGAAAACACCTCTTTCCTTGCAGACAAATTACTTGTCCTCACTGCCTACAGTTTAACTACAAACTTAACGGTAGTCACTTGAGTAGGCCCCGCGTACCTACTGACGCAATTCTCATCAAATTTGTTGGTTAAGAAGTATACTAACAGACAACAAATACAGTATGAATATTAAGGATGAGTATGAATTTCTTTGAAAAGTTGTCATGGTGCATATCTTGCAGTTGGTTGTACCATGAAGCGACGGTGCAGCACACCACGGCCGACCAGGAGGGGAACCTTACGGTTACAGTTGTCATGGACGAGAGTACGAGGAACAAGTACAAGGCCAAGTTTGGTTGAATCTCATCTAGTGCTTGCTCCTCCAGCTGTTTCTTGGTATTGCCGTAAACTCCTGAGTACGAAACGTTGGTCCGGTGCTTACTTTAGGTGAGTCAACAGATTTCCAGAGATTGCTGTGGATGAAAGTACTAGAAAGAATGGATACCTCTCTTTCAAAACGTGCTGTGGATCTGACAAAATCTCCAATTCAGTTATTATTGTTGATGGAATTTCAAGAAGCAAATACAAGGCGAAGTTATATCATTTGCGATTGAGTGATTGCGGGAAATGTCAGTAGACTAAACTTTGTCCAGGGATCGACATAAATGGTCGGAGAAGCAATTCGAGGCATATGAAGTCTGGTCAGTCTGTTGTCAATGTGGCCTTGCTTTGTTACTGGGCCTCTCTAGCTCTGTGCGCGCGGTCTTTAACTTCCAGACTGACTTCGAAGACGTTCGTCTCGGACGCGTCGCAGAGAGGGATTGTATCCAGTACCCAGCCACACGAAGCTGAAGAGAAACCGAGCAGGAACTGGGCAAGATGTGTCCAATATGGATTTGTGTATGCAGGTAGAGGCAATATTACTTGATTAAACGCCCTCCGCATGCCGTATTTTCATGAAATGCGGTACTTTTGACTGTCTTATATGACGGTCATATATGGCATCCCGCGTGTTGTCCACTCTCCCTGAAACTTGAATGCTTGGAGAGGTTTCTAAGGATGAGAAATTTCCTCCTTTGTTGCTAAAAAAAATAACACGTCCTGGTACTTTTTTTGCAGGCTGCGTCCGTGTCTTTCAGTCCCAAACGAAACACCGAACTCGGTTCCGTTAATCTAGTTTCGTGTGACCTAGTGCTGGTTCGATATACCTGGAGTTTATTTTAATACGAAGAATGTTATTTTGTATTTTGCCACTCTATTGAAATTGAATTTGTAACTTATTTCCTCTTTTAAAAAGTCGCAAAAGGAACAGTATTTTATGTTTATACCTACCTCAAGGTCATTTCCTATATCTGAAGTATTGTGTAACAAAACCACGTCTAGAACAAGATCTGTGTCTTTGTATCGTTCATTGAGTAAACGTCACATCAGCATTGTATTACGTAAAATTCTGGCTTTTGTATGAATTTTTGAACCGTTGGTAATCCACTAATCTATTGGTCAAAGTGTATATCTAGTGATGGTTGTTGGTATTAAATGACATCAAATGATGCTTGCTTATTTTGTGGGCAATAATGAAAAAAACACTGTTGCAGCTAAGTGACTGTGATGGTATGAAATTTATGTTACTAAAGATTTTTAGCGTGACGGCAGATAAGGCGTTCGAATTTCGTGGGCTGTGCAGTAAATAAACCCCTTTTGGTCTATCGGATGATATTCTAGCCGCGGCTGAGAAATCGTAAGAAAAGATGTCTAGTGAAGCGAAGCTTCAAGAGCAACTGTGAAATTTCGAGGACCATTTTGGAGCCAAGGGCAGAAAATTATATCGTAGAAAAGTGAAATATATATTTTAAGGGGTTTATTTCAAAACCCACCCAAAGAAAAAGCTTCCATTGGACAGATAGTCGGCGGCGCAGTGGTCGAGTGGTTAGCGTATCTGACTCGTAACCTAAAGTTCGTGAGTTCAAATCCCGGGCTAACCGCTGTATTGTGTCCTCGAGCAAGGTACTTTACTCGACTTGCTCCAGTCGACTTAGCTGTATAAATGAGTACCAGCTTCTGCTGGGGGCTAACCTGCGATGGATTAGTGTCCTGTCCAGGGGGAGTCACAGACTCTCATCCGCTAAACACTACGATAACCGGAGATAAGCGCCGGCCGGATTTAGCTTAGATAGATAGATATATAGATAGATGGTTTACAATTTGATAAAAACTTAGTGTATTATAAAAGGTTATTAACATCAGGGCATTGATAATTTATTAAATTGGTGTCTAATTAAGAATGGTCCATGCTTAGCGTGCGTCTGTCGGGTTATGGATGCACACTAAAGGTTGGGAGAGCACGAGTGAAGCGTTTGAGCGGCGGATAAACTTTTGTTTGTTGTTGCTCCTGTCGAATATAATTGAATGTTTGCATGTGAACATGGCTTTGTTTGTTGCATATACTAATTTAAGACAAATAAACGTCTTTTGAATGAAGGTTGAATTTCCGCTTGACAAGCCTCGATTTCAGATCAAGAAGAGTAGTGATTGGACTGGTTGGGATGGGTTTAGCAGGAAAAGGACTTTTAAAAGTCCGGAATAGAGTAAAAATTGCAATAAAATATTAAAAATTTACTTCCCTAGTCTAACTCTCTTCGCCAGAGATATTTGCCTTGATGTATTCGCTGATATTTGTCCTGCAAAGGAGATCACGTGATCGAATCTAACCAGTAGAAACGCACGATTTGGCAATAAAAAATATTGTTGAATTATAGTTACTAATACATGAAAAATGATAAACGTTTGGATTCTCAGAACATGCTGTTATTAGTGTTGATCTAAAATTTATATATACAAAGGTTTTCAATCAACCAGGAAGCGTGAATAGTGACAAAATAATAATAATAATAATAATAATAATAATAATAAACACAATATATTTTTATAGTGCCATTTCTATGCTTAACAGTAAGTACTACTTATAAATATAGATAAACAATCAAGAAAAATGTGCGTAGCTAATAAGAATACTAATCCTGACTAAAAGTAAATCAGTTTAAAATGAACATATTAATAAATAGTTAATTTGAAATATTTAATAAAAGAAACACTATATATAAAACTGAGTATAGAATAAAACAGCAGTTGCAGTTGCTTGCAAAGCTTCCTATTTTGTTGAAACAGCCGAGGCACCTGATTCTAGCGGCCCAGCGAAGGACGAACGTAAGCGATATAAAAGAAAACAGCAAACTAACAATTGCTTTCCTAATATTTTTTCTTTGAAGGCAACCCAAACTTTATAAGCCCCACCAGGCTCGAGATTGTGAGTAAATGCCACTCTCAGTATTAGTGGCATTTGAGGACCTTCGACTTACTTGCCAATTTTTGTTCACACTGCCATAATGCTTTGTATAAGGGAGGGCTGGCCAAGCTTTGACTTAGGAGCCACTGTTACGTAAGTTCCTTGGTTTTTCCTGTTAAATTTTGAACATTAGACAGTACGACTAGCTCTTCATCATTTGATATCATTCGACATATGTGACTCTCATTTGTCATCGTTCGCCATTCTTGCTGACAGAATTACCAAAGTTGCACGCAAAGGAGGTACTTAACAAAAATAAGCGAATACAATCCGAAATTTGGATCTGCGAAAAAAGTTTGCGATAGTTTTGTAGCACAAGAAATAATTTAGGTTCGGTTTTTCTTTTTGCCTTATCTTAATCAAAAGTGGTCGATAAAAAGCCCAACGCATTTGTAGCATATTCTGGGGGTTTTGCGAAAGTTGATTTTATAAAAAGGCCACAGCTGGGATTCTTAAAATGAAAGAATCGACATAGAAATGAGCCCTAGTGTTTACAAAAAAAGTAATTAAGACTATTTCAGCTAATATCCGTATAACGCTACTTGATTTCCACGCAGACGCCGACCGTTAGATAAATTTTCAATCGGAAAGAACAAAATCAATTTTATTATATTGTTTTGCTGACGATTTTGGCAACTTTTAATCGTTTTAAATGCATTCTTAATATTTTCTTTGGATTTTATGTAAACATGAATAATTAGGAACCGTTGAACAATAGTTACCGTGGAGTTTTCGTAGTGTCTCCGAAGACTCGCGCCTTTTCACCCTGTGTGTATCTGTTTTGTCAGCCGGCTTGGAACCGGATATATTATTTATATTAAACTGTTTGGCTCAGCTATTTTCCTTTCCTTTTAATTAGCTGATCATAGGCCATTGGTTTGAGGTCAAAACTCACCCAGTGTGATTCCAGATTTGGTTGTTTGAAAAATAAGTGGTCCAGAAACAGTATATCTTTCATCTTTTGTTTTTAGATCTGCCAAAGAGCGAGCTTTTATTATTTTTTCTCACACTCACGATCAGCCGGCCAGAGAGCAAAGAGAATCCCAGTAAAGAAGATGGGGCAGCACTCCCAAGTAGTGTGTGACTGGATTTGGAGAACGATTCTTTTCCTCTCGTTATTGGGTACAGACATTGACAAAGTGGCCAAAGTAAGTCAATTTCGAGGTTGTTTTGTCTGCTTTACAGCATTGTAAAATTTAACGTGAGCTTGTTCTTTCTTAAGATTCTGAAACTCGGTCAAGACAAATTAAAATTTCTTCGAATGAAAAATATTTATGCCGGTTCGGAAAACGGCATTCCTCGTGGCTTGCAGGTGTTTGTATGACTTGTGCTATAGACTTTACTTGCATGAAACGGGTCTTTTTAAGATCAAACCGAAGGAAACGTATTTAACCCAGAACGTTCGAACGGGCGCTAGATAGACTTGGTTAAAATTATGGCGAACACTTCTTTCTTTCGCGCAGTTTTGAAAAAGTTGCTTGTACTGAGAAACAAATGACGCTTATATTGTTTAATTTTTTTTTAATTTCCAGGGTGCGCTTGCAGCAGGATATCGTGGAACAGGTTTGTGGCGCAATGTTTGTGGCACAATTTTGTTTGCTCTCGTTAATTAACAACAATTATCCGCGTTAAAGCAAGAGAAAAGCAACTACAATTTACACACAATTTGACAGACAACTATTTATTTACAGGAAAAGTTGCAGTGGTTAAAATACATCAATAGCACAAGACAAAGTTACTGTTTTAGTATGTTTAACTTGACATTAATGTATAAAGCAATATTTCGTTATGACTTTCCCAAGACATTACAAAAAAATAATGTCGGCCTAATTAGTATATGGAAACCTAGTCACAACAAAAAGTTGATTTTGACTTTCCAAAAGAGCTTTGTATTTAAAGTTGAAAGACTCGAAAACGATAAAATGGAATACATTACTTTTTCGAACTAATTATTTTCAAGGCATTTTAGTCAGAATATTAGGAGTCTAACGGAGTAATGGAATTTTCCAGCTTTGTTGTCCATAGACCACAATTCATTATGCGGCAAACTGGTCTCTGGTCAGATTGCAATTTTGCGTTTTAATGGGGAAATAAAAGCGCTTTGTTGACAATTTTGAGCTTTCTGAAACGTTTCTTTTTATTACTAAAAGTTGAAATTGATATCGCGGAAATGTTAATATCAAAACAATAAGCAACTTTTATTATGTTATAATTTGTAGCCAATCAAACGGCTGGGTTTAACTTAGTGTAATCAAAGTTTAGGTTGATGAGATTTGAGCAATTTATTGCATTGCACTATTAATGTTTACTAGCACTCTATCGTGGTGTCTTCCATTAAGCCCTGGCGAAGGAAATAAGGCGTCTGCATTGGAGGCTATGAAAGTGAAACCGTTTGCAGATTTGCCTTGATTTGTGCTCAATTTGAGGCCAATAATTGCTTGATCATTACATAACTATTTTACAACCACATGGTCTAGGTGACGTTAATCCGCAAATGTATCACACGCCAGAAGGTGATGGACCAGACCGGAAGGCAACACCTAATTTATATAGCACGACATTGGTGCATGACAAGCCCCTTTAAAAAATGCACGTACCTGTCTGAAGAAATGTAGTTATACCAAAAATATAAATTTAGTTATTGTATATGCGCCAAAGTAAGATATAGTTGTTGTTGTTTTTTGTAAAAATAATAATAATAACGAACAAAATGAACGTATTTTTGTCGGAAATAATCGTACTACTGGTCCGACTCCAAAACCAGATAAAAAATATTTAAATCTAGCTTCCTCCGCAGGCAACTCTGGGGCAAAGTATATTGAGTTTTGGCAAATAGGGTCAGATGGTTAAATGATGTTTAATGAAGTCGTGGCAAATGTGAATTGTCTGCGGATTTAAATCTACATTTGACCAATGTCAGGCGAAACTGCTCGAGGCCAGCACATACCTGTATATGGCTATATATGGCTATTAAACTCCCCCTCCCAGCTACATGACAAACCTGCATTTTCATAAACGCCATAAAAACGGGGTTACCCATATTCTTTAAAGAGTTACGGCCAGTCAATACCCCCCTCCCCCTCCCACCATGTTTTAGGAAATTAACCAGCTTGAAAGAAGTCTCCTAGTAATAGTTTAGTGCAAATGTGTCGGATATTGACCAAAAAAAATTTTGTGCAAAGTTTTGAACACAAAGAGAGGCAATAATGATACTGTTTATATCAAACTAGGGACCTTCTCGTCTGCTGGGGAAAATCCCTGGGATCGAGATTGTGTTTTTGTTCCAAGATCGAATCTGAAGAGTCCTCGAGGTAAGCAGGTAACAAAGTTGACCGAGCCTAGAATTATAATTTTAAAATGGTATTAAGTCTGTATCCTCCACGTAGACTATTATTCTCTCTCGCCGCGAGAAGTCTCGCACTCTGTGCTCAAAAGGGCTGAAACCGAGATATCTTATGTTAAACTACGCCTAAAAAGTCATACTGTATCAGAAAAAGCCCTACGAACCTAACCTTTGAAGTTATAGACGGATCTTCGGATAGGTAACCCACCGTTAGGAGCGTTGTAAGCGCAATGATACGTCCTATATCTGAGTTTGTGCGACAAGCTCAAACTCAGATACAGTGTGTGCGAGGTTAGTGCAGTTAATAGATCTCTGACTGCCAACCAGGAGGTCCCGGGTTCAATCCCCGACCTGGTCGAGGGCTGAACTTTGGGCGACCTCCTTTCGCCACACCGTCCGTGGACAGGGACGTTAAGCCGTTGGTCTAGTCTCTCGACGTTCTATCGGAGGATTTAAAAAAACCCACGCACTTATCGATAAGAGTAGGCTTGTGCTGGTGTTGTGGTGGGCTAATAGTCCTCACAGTGAGGGGTGGCCGTAAAAAGAAAACAAGCTAGTCGGCACGTACCGGTAGGCGAAAAACGAAGCAGTGATAAATCGCCAATTGTTACATTTTAGCGAAGGGGTGCCTTTTGCTAAATTTCCCAAAAGTGCGCAAAATAAATTAGTTTGAAAGTGACACATCTTACATAAAATCTCGCATAGGTGGTTCTATGGTCGAAAACCCCATCTCTTTAAAAGACTGAAAAACACATCGTCAACCTAACTTCAGCAGACCCTCGATCGTTTTTATTCATCCAGTAAGAAACAAACAGTAGCATTTCTTGTTATGCAGGCCAGTAGGCAGGTTTTTGGCTGGGTGCAAATTTTGTAAACTTGGACTCCTAAAAGCCAAATTTATGGGACAAACACACTTATGGCCATTTTTGTTTTGTAGCTCGAACTATTAGGATAAACCTATTTGGGCTTCATCATCCTCTTATCTAACCTCCAAATGCGGACCTTTTGGGTCCATGGGGGGGGTGCATGCGCACCCCACACATCCCCCTGCCTTCGGGTTTCTTATGCCAATGTACAGAGGAGAAAATATTTACCAAGGCAGTATCATTTTGGTGTCCAGAGCAAGCTGCCTTTGTGTGAGTGCAGTAGACGCGAGTGAAATCTAGGCCTAGGGGGGTCTGGGGGCTTGTTCCCTCAGAAGACCTTTGAATTTTCATCTCCAAAATGAGTCATATACAATGTATTCCAGCTGTACAAGACCATTTTTTTTCCTACCAACTCAGCTTTGAATGTGGATCAGGATACAGATAAGTAACCAGTATAACCTTCCAAATTAATATCTTGTTTTCAACAACTGGCTGCCAGGCAGCAAGAATGTCAACATTTATTCAAAGCTGAGGATGTTATTTCAGAATCTTAACATTTACTGACAAATGCCTGAGAGTGTTTATAAGCCACTTTCTCAATCATGCGCAGGGCAACTTTAGCGCTTCAGTTGGCAGGCTACACATATTGGAAACATGGCATATTGTGTGAAGAAAGAAACAAGATTGATTGTTTTCAAAAGAAGGTAAAAGATAAAACCTTAAATATGTCACATAATGATGTAAATAGGCCAGGGGTTGTGACCACCAGCAAAATCGTTACTTTACTCTGGGCATGACAACCCTATGAATTTTCCAACAAAAAAACTTTTAAAAAAACACTCTCGAGAGTAGATTTTCTCAGCTATGGCTAAGTTTCCAGTGGTGGCTAGCATATGTAGAATAAACATTTATTGGCTCAAAATATTGATAAAGAAAAATTATTGATTCAAATTATGAAAGTAAAAGGCAAGAAAACAAAAAAACTTCACTTGACCTTAAGGTCTCAAAATTCACACTTTTCTTGCTGACTTATGCAAATTTCACCCAACAATCAATTCATAAAAAAACACGTGTACACACTTTATACCTCTAAATATTTTTAATAATTTTTTGAAAAAAAAATGGTTGGACCCTTGGACCGAACCACCTTAACCTGCAAAGCTAAGAACTGGCCCGTTTTAATAAACCGCCTTCAACTAACCTTTTTTAAGCCGTATTAATCCACCTTCAGGTCCATTGTAAACAATTTTTTATTATCTACAATGCTCACTATAATTTACTACAGATGTCATTTTATAAAACTGTCAAAACAGCGGCATTGAGGCTTAACGTTTTAAAAGAGTAATTCCCTAAAGCTACACTACTTACTTTGTGTCACGATAGCTGGGCACGATAGCTGGCATGGCAAAAGCTCATTAAAATGGCGAGAGTATACTCCCCGCAGCTCTTAAATTCTCCAACTGTTCTCTCACAAAGCGATGCCGGGGGGGAAAACTCTCGCCACTCCCACAACATTCATTCGCACGAAATCACGGTATTTAACCTTTTTTCCCGCAGGTGCCGATTTGCGTGTCTTTGGTGGGACTCAATACAGCTATGGAAATATTCCTTAACACAGAACTGCCATTTCCTCGACAAGTCCCCCTACAGCCGCCAGCGCCAGCCGCCATTTGCCATTAGTTTAGGATCCAGTCTCCTTCCTCGTTCATTTTCCAAATGTCTTGGAACGCCTTACTGAAACAGCCAAAACACACTGCACTCGTTCCCTTATCAACAACGGCTGCTGGAAATATAACGTTTTGAGGGCATTTGGATCAGAAAGGTTGATGAAACGGCTGAGAACGTTTAGCAGATATTTCTGAAATAACTAAAGTCCAAAGAATATTTCATCTCGATAACAATAAACTAACTATGTGCGATTGTCGCACTTGTACGAGCACGATTTGCAAGACGCTTAAGGGGCAGTGATGCTGACTTAGAAAGCGAATTGATCCCACGATCTAATTTTATATTTACCAGGATATACGCTCAAGAATATGTAAATGTTTTACCTCGTTTATTTCGTTTTGGAAAAATAGTTTGATTTTTATCTCCAATCGTCGAGTAAAAGCATCAACAGTCAACACTTTTATATCGATTTTTAAAGCTCGTTCAACTTTCGGTAAAATGGATTTATCCATTGCTTAATTACAAGAAGAACTTTCTGTTTTGAAACCAAAAAGTTAGGGATTTCGGGTATCTTTTTTATGGTGGTAACGAAAAAAAGTTTCTTTGATATATTTGTAGTATGTCCATTTACGTAAAGCAAATACTTTACGCAACTAACATAGAAAATTCAGAAAAAAAGCAGGGTTCTCCCCGTGTTAAAAATAGCCTTCCACCCATGTTCCCGCAAACAAGAAATATAACACTACTAATCATTCAACGTTTTTATTAACATAATTATATCAATAAGTTTTTCTCCATAGCTCTTTACAACGAAATTGCTGCTGAAAACACATCAGCGAAATAAACTGTATCATCCCTTGATAAAAAGAAAAGGTAAGATACACACTAAAAGAAAACTTTTTACATATCACGAGTCAAAAGAATTAGTTCTACCACTTACAATGAAATATAATTGCATGATTATTTTAATGTTTAGTATTATTATTATTATTACTAGTAGTAGTAGTATTTTTATTAGTTTCATCATCATCATCATTATTATTATTATTATTATTATTATTATTATTCTTTATTTTATATTATTTATATTATTGTGTACAACACCAGCCAACATCACGCCTTGAAAAGTGAGTTGGTGGATGACAGGTTGCAAATGAAAGGCTTTGTCAGTTTATAATACTTTCAATAGCCCGTTGACAACGTAAATTTCAGACAAAGGGCCAAATGAAATATTATTTGCTGTTTCTATAAAAGTAAAAATAAACACAAAGGACTCTCTGCTAAGCACATATCCGTTTTTCTAGTGAGTAGTGCTGAATACCTAAGGGAGTAAAGTTGAATGTATTCATGCAGTGACAACTTCTTGAAACCCCAGTCAAACTTCTTGAAGTTACAACACTTTAAAGGACATAATGAAAGTCTTCTTCTATCATCAACGTTCTTTCAAGATTAAATGAGCTAACTATTAGTAATAGTCCCAACAACATCGTGATAAGTCAGCTTGAAGCAGCATAGTGTCCTTATTTTGCTTCCGGTGATCTTAGATTAAAACTACGCTGGGGACAAAACGCTAGAGGCATCAAGCTAAATATTATGTTCTATGTTTTCTTAATAAACCAACAAAGAAGGAAAACAATTTCAAGGACTAACTTAGTTTGAAACTATACGGTAGCTCTTACGTTTATAGGCAAACAAAATCTACGTGTTTAACTAATTCGCAATCTTCTTTTGACTTCAGTGTCAAGGCATATCGAATGCAAGGCATCAAGTAACAATATAAACAGTTGAAAATACAGTTCACAGTTTTCAAACAGCTGTGCTGATATTCAAACTCCTATCCTAGCCAACAGTGTGAGACTGCGCTAGTCTAAATCGATTCCATTTGGCTCTGGCGTCTGTTGGTGTCGTGTGACAAAACGCCAAAAGCACTTTCCCCGCCTAGTAGAAGCAGCAAAAATAGCATTTCAGACATAATCACAAATTGTAAGCAAGTTCACTTCAAAATGGCAAAGTAGACAAAACACAGAATCAACAGCTAATCCTGACCAAGTTACCTTCACAGTCATTTGCTTTATCAAATGTGTCACTCGGTTTACGTTTCCACTTTCAAGGCTTGAGCACCTTCAACTTTCCTTCCTAATTCTGCACGGTAAGAAGTCAGAAACAAACTGTTAGTATCAGGAATTAAAGAATCTATCGAAGCGAAACGTTCTGTGAAGATACACGAATGGAAGCGCACCTGAGGGGGGTGGCTTGGCGCATTTCGGTTCATAAGGCCTCGTTGAAGTAGCAAGACAAGCAATCGAGAAGCAAATAGCGTTGAGTCGCTCAGTGTCAGACTTGCCTTGCAAGAAACGCTCCATTTTAAAATTCTTTCGGAAACTAACGACACGAAATTATTAGATCGAGACGGCTTCTCAGTATGGTAATACAATTTCACTATGACTTAACCGCAGCTGTGTTCGACCAATCAAGTTAGGGGGGCGGGTCATAATCGGGAAAAAAACTCAAAATATATTTGTGTTAAATAAACTATGAAATGAAACAGCAAAGAGGTGTCGACAGCTCCTTGAAAGGTCGCGATGTTATCTGAGGGCCAAACACACGCGATGCTAGAAACACAGAGAAGGTTATTCAGTCTTTTTAGTCGGGTTGCGTCGTTAAAGATTCATGAAAATTTTACTGAGGTTATTCTGCGTTCAATAATAGCAACAGCAAACAGTACATCGGCACAATTCGTACAGCTAATGAAATTTACACGTACACAAGAAGTTCATGAGCAAAGTCACGAGACGAAAGCGCAGCCAAAACACATTCCGTTCAGATGATACCATGCAAAACGATCCCTTTAATTATTTGCCGCCCTTACAGAAAACGGATTTAATTCGTTGATAATAAATCACATTTG
>JAOBYF010043677.1:0-12663 GCA_025403605.1 Parazoanthus darwini
TTTTCCTTATTTGGAGCGAGTTCTTTCCTGTGACGTATCGCCCCCAGACTCCTTGCACTTAAAGACAGTTCACATTAAATCTTTTGAATCACATTGTTGTTATAAGATTTCAAAGAGTTCAATATTTCAGTTTTTATTGATGTAACACACAGCTTTACACATTCAGTCCATCGCACAAGAAGCAAAAACCTGAGACATCTGAGACATATTCTTTCTTTTAGTTGCCACAAATTGACGTTTTAAAACAGAATAACAGCACGCCTTAAAGTCAGTGGTTAAAGTATGAGTATTTTCACGATTTTACAAAGGCATAACATATCTTCAAGCTTGTTTGGTGCTTTCTAGTTGTACTCTTTGAGACTGTTTTCTTCAGGTATTTCAGAAAAAGGTGAATCATAATCATCTCAACGTTACAATTTTGTAGAAATGCGAACTAGTTTGGCAGTCAGTATACACAGTATACTGTAGATAAGTTGCTGACAATTTCTACGTACCAAATTATTTGTACCATAGTTTATTCTTAATGTCGCATCATGGATCTTGCTTCTGCCTTTTTTCCAACCCAGCGACTGTATGATGCTACCAGCAAGCAGCCGTACACAAAAGACGCTTTTCATCGTTTTGTAATTTCTGGTGAACAACATTCAGTCAACGCCAAACAAAAAGGAAGCAAAATGGCTGCACATTATATTTTGGACATTCCAGCAGGTGAAAAGTGCACAATCAAATGTCGCTTGACGGCCCAGGAGGATATAGTGCCACTGTCCCTGGGTATGGTTGCTTTTGAAGACGTGCTGAACAAAAGAAAGCAAGAAACAAATGAGTTTTACAGACAGATAATCCCAGGTAAGCATCTGGTAGTTTACGTAGTTCCGACCTTTGGTTACTACATTGCTAGCAACGAACAGTTTCGCCGACGGTTTACTTCACTCTGTCGTCAAAAGTATAAAATAATTGTTTTAAGGCCAATTTGACCGTGACTCCAGCATTTAACGATGACAACCAGTTTACCATTCACATTTATACAATTTTAACGGTACGAGAACAATGTTTTTTGTCAATGGAGGAGTTTCAAAAATATTTTACGTTTCCGTTTTTCCTGGGCTCCATTGTGACTTTAAAGCCTGGTTCACACTGGTGACAGAAGCGAGGAAAGAAGCAGAGACGTCGTTTGGGGACTGGACAAAAGCTTTCCGATTGGTTCATTTTTCTCTTTCAGTAGCGTCTTTATTCCCTTGTCAGTCACACTTCGACACAAGTGACGGAAGAAAAAGCAACGTTTCATCTTTGCTTCATGAGCTTCGATTGGGTCTTCGTTCTGTCTCCGTTTTCCGATTTAGGGTTCAAACAACCACTCACGCTCCTCGCAAAAATAAAGGGCAGTTTCAACGGTTTAATTTTTCTAGTTCATCTTTTTACAGAGGGAATTTTAAAAAGGCTTCTTTCGCTTCCGTTTATGCTTCTGCTTTATGATGCTGTGCATAGTTTAGTTTAGACAAATGATCAAGAAAACAAAGTGTTACATGGATGAGGTAACAGGACGTGGTCCCAATTGATAACCGTCTCTTAAGATACAGTAACGCGAAGCCACAATGCGGACGAGTGTCTTTGTAATAAACTTTACAGTGCTTCTTATTGTTTTGGACACGTGGTCACTACATCTGTGACAGCAGATCGAAACATTTGATGTGAGGGATGTAACTGCGTCGAAGCCAAAGCCAATAAAAAAATTGTAAAATGACTTTGAGGATCTCGATTGAGCACAAAGGCAAAACTAACCTATCTTCAAAATCGTTGTCTTTCTTTGCAGACTCTCTAACGGCCGAGCAGAAGCTTGTCGCTCGCCAGGCGTACGCAGGATTGCTGTGGAGTAAGCAGTTCTACTACTACTCCACAGGGGAGTGGTTGAAAGGTGACAAGAATATGCCCCCTCCCCCAAAGTGCCGCCTGCGAGGAAGAAACTCCGAAACAGAATGGAGATATCTGATGAACCGTGACGTCATCTCAATTCCTGATAAGTGGGAGTACCCTTGGGTGAGTCCTGACAATAATGTCACGTGTCAGCAATAAGCCAATCATTGCAAATCGTTCCTGACATTAGGCTCGCTCGTCATCGTCATGCATATCCTGTCATCCCAAATGCCAAAAAGATTAAAGTGAGAACGAATTTTGTTGTCAACTTAGAAGTTGTGATTCGTGCAATTAAACTTGGAAATAAACCACAAAATTAAAAGTTTTCTACTTTCTTTGGCCTGTAGTCTGCAGCATAGATTCTTGTACCGTAACAGTTTTGCTGGAATGCATTCTGATTAGGAGACGGTGGGAGGGGATGGGGTGCCCCTGTCCACACATCTGGCCCTCTGTTAACTAACGCTTAAACACATTTCGACGAGTGCGATAATTTTAGTTGACATAAAAATAATTGCCTGTCTATTGTTCACCTATATTTCATTTAAAGTTAACAAAAACGAAGCATGAACGGAGTTATAGGAGCCATCTAGTTTGTACTTCGTATTCCAATGATGCAAATGAAACAGAATATACATGAACTTTGGCAATTGTAATAATTAGGTCAAACCGGTTCCGTCATAAGAAAAGTTAGAGCGCTTCCACCATGCTTCGCGATCCGGTTATCGTCAGTTTATATGTAAGTTTTCTTTGAGTAACTGTATATATGATCATGGTTCTCACCAAAAATTATTAAAAAAAACTATGTTTCTGGAGGAAATCAGGGCACCTCATATCAAATCAGGAGAGCTGGGTTAAATTAAATTTATTGTTCCAAAAGAGGCGAGTATGTGTTAATTCGATGCATCTGTTTGATTGTCGTTCTTTAACAGTACGCGTCGTGGGATCTAGCCTTCCACATGAATCCATTCGCCAGAGTTGACCTCGAGTTTACCAAACATCAATTGTTGCTGTTCCTACGCGAATCCTACATGGCGCCAAACGGGCAAATCCCCGCTTACGAGTTTGCACTCAGTGACGTCAACCCTCCAGTCCACGCACTGGCTTGTTATTGGGTTTACAAGCTGGCGGAGGGGGAGGGGCATATAGACAATATGTTCTTAGCCAAGTGTTTCCAGAAACTGCTTCTTAACTTCACTTGGTAAGCTCGCGTATTTTACCCACAAGGCTTTGCGTAGTTTTGATGCTGTTTTGCACTTGATCCCATCACGTGATCTGTGTACTTGGATACTAAACACGCAACATTTTTTGTAGCCGTGACAACTTAAAAGTTTAATTGGTTTTTTTGAAATTCTAAGAAATGTAGTACTTTATTTTGAACTGCCTTTCTGATCTTCATTGACTTCAAGGTGGGTGAACAGAAAAGATCCGGACGGGAAAAATATCTTCGGCGGCGGGTTCTTGGGACTGGATAATATCGGTAAGAATTAATAGGTTCGTGTACTTTTAAAAACCTATTGTATTCAGGAGAACAAACATAACAGACTAGATCGACAAGAAGTCGAGTTGTTGAATGCTGTAAGTTTCCTCCAGTTGCTGCAAAGACAAGAACTGCAAATTTGCATCTTTACTTCTGTTCCAGTTAAAGGAAACGCTTCTAAAAAAAGTCCCCTTAACTATATACGGCACGAT
This sequence comes from Parazoanthus darwini, assembly GCA_025403605.1. Classification (NCBI taxonomy): domain Eukaryota; kingdom Metazoa; phylum Cnidaria; class Anthozoa; order Zoantharia; family Parazoanthidae; genus Parazoanthus; species Parazoanthus darwini. The sequence goes on from JAOBYF010043677.1 coordinate 3,601, forward strand.
GTGTCCTTAAGTCTCACGTACTCTGCTGTAAATATTTGAAAATCTTTACTTGACATTGTATGAACCCCAACTAATTTAAAACCTTTTCACCTAAAATAATTAAAGTACTTTGTACACGTTTCTCTCGTCTTACGGCATTTTATCTGTTTTCTACACGCTCATCTTATACGTGTCTTGTTTTAAACTCGTTTAAGTATCATCATGATCGTACCAGCTCGAATGACCTAAGGTTTTTAAGTCCCTTATTTCTCATTCCGATTTTGGCATTCTTCGAATAACAAATCTGAATCTGCAGCTGGTCCACAGCGTTTAAATGTTGAAAGGCGACCTTGTTTAACGAGGGTAACACGTGACAGTTTTAAGTTATCTGGTAAACTTGTGGCCACTTTACCCCTTTCCTCTGTCAGTGCTCCGTTTTACGGGTATTTAAAGACATTGGAGTCGCCAAGGATCGAACCGGGGACCTTCATTTCTGAAGGCCGCGCACTGGGCTACGCCTGCTTTTGATTGTTAGACCAATAAAAGAATACTCTTGAATTATTTTAGCTGAATCGCATATTCCCTGCACTTAATATTTTATTCCATTACAGGAGTGTTCGACCGATCTAAGCCAATGCCTGCTGGGGGGCGCTTGTGTCAGGTCAGCCTAAGTACAGTAGAAGATTTAGACGTCGATTTAGACGTCGCTCTACAGACGCTTTTCAGACGAATTTAACTGCTTGAATTAAATTCGACTGAATTATTTTCGTCTGTAAAGCGACGTATAAACTAGTCACAGGGAGATTAGCTGAGTGCGTTCGACAGTAAAACTAAAAAGTTGGATGAATATTTGTCACTGAACCGCACCACGTGTAGGTACTCGCTCTTCTAATCTTTGAAGTATTGACAACAATTGTGTCACAAAAATTGGAAGTAACTTGTACAAACTTTTAAATAAGTATTTGGATTTTCAAGAATTCATCAAACAACTTGGCAACACATCTGTATTCCTAAAATATCTTTAGCTGTTTTATTCTTTGTAGTATTCAAAATATATGTCATCAATTGTTAATAATTTTTAAAAACGCATCGGGAACTTAAAACTATTGTTATAATTTTTCTAACTAAATGAGAGGTTTGCCTCAGATGCCAAGCAATTCACTTTCCTTCCCCCATAAAACACGTATATTCTAAAAGCAATGCAAATCGAGGGAAGACTACCGGACACTATGGGACTGTCTACTTGTGCGATATGTGGCCAACTGTTAACGATTAAGCAATATTAAAATCGGAGAAAAGGATTCCACAGAACAACCAAACTCCAGTTTTATATACTAAACCCTGATTGAAGCGTTTCCTAGCCATAGAAGTAAACACTCGTTAATGCAGCCTTTGGGTCCGCTAACAATAATTCAACTTTAGTTTAAAGGAAATTACTGTTCATGCAACAGAGATTGACCCGTACTCAGTCATCCAAATTGGGCTGAGGTTGGCCGAGAGAAAGTGAGAGGCGCGAGGGGAATTGTAGAAAGGGAAGAAGAGAGAAAGTCCTTCCTCCCTGCTTTACCAGTGTTCCTCTCATGCCAAGACGTTTTCTTTTCTATCCTCTTTCTTGCTCCTGTTTTCCTCACAAACGACTGGGTACGATTCTGCAGCAGGGCCGAACTGACATGTCGGAATAACGACTGTTCATGCGTGCGAACTGGCCAAATTTCCAAGAGGACGTCTTGAAAAAGAATCGACCAAACCATTCGCGACTGACCTTTCACAGAGAGAGAAGAAAAGTAAGATAAGCAACCCTTTTTCATATTTTCTTGCTTTTCGCACGGTTGTGAGCTTTGCTGGCATTTTTCCGACATGTCGGCCGCATTTGGAAACGGCAGCTATGATTCGTCCGTAATGGTGTTTGCTTGCTCTCAAAGGCTGACGGGACGGCGTGGATGGCGCTCTACTGTCTCGTCATGTTGAACATCTCATTAGAACTCACCTTGGAAGACCCAACATACAGGGACATGGCTTTCAAGTTCTTCGAACATTTCACTTACATTGCTGATGCAATGAACAAAATGTCCGACGGCAATGCACTATGGGACCCGGAAGACAGGTTTTATTACGACCACTGTGTACGCGGGTCTGAGTAATTTCCACTGCGCGTGCGTTCAGTGGTGGGACTGCTGCCATTATTGGCTTGTTGGCTGCTCGATAGTCGACACTTGGACCGGTTACCCAACTTCCGTAACCGGTTAAACAGGTTTCTGGAAAACAGGAAAGCGCAAGGGGCTTCCCAGGTAACTTTTAACTGGTAAATGATAACAGTTCAGGACCAGGACCAATGTCTTATATCTCAGGTCATGAGTCGATAAAAAGAAAAGGGTTAGAGTTGAGATTAGAGTTACAACTACAGATAAGTTAAGAGTTAGTTTTAGGCCAGGGTTTCAAGGTTTGGTTCAAAATTGGGTTTTGGACAACTTTACTTTATTATAGTCATCAGCGTAAAAAGAAAAACACTGCTACTAGCTCTGGAAACCTTCGAAGAATACAAATGTTTCAACTTGCTGTAATTGTAAGTTAAAAGTTGTGACACAGTAAAGTAAATCCAATAAAAAGACTTTTAGCTGTGGTAGTAAATGTCCAGCCGAGTTTCCTTGATTGAGCTATCTGGGTCAGACTGTATAATCTTAAATTTTGACGGTTATTTTTTATCTGAGCGTTGTAAACTTAGTAAGAGATAGAAGCTGCTTCGAATCCAATGTACAAACTTTAACCAACTAGGGTTGTCTGTACTCGACCACTTTGTTGATCGTCTCGGCGACCCTCGATTGATTGATTGATTGCTTGGTTGTTTGAACCAGATCGTCTATACAATTCCCGTTAGGTTGCTGGGGTTTGACCACTTTGTAGACCGTCTACACGACCACTGAATGGTTGTTTGTATTAGACCACCTGTACAGTCCCTGATTGGTTGCTTGTTTTTGATTGCCTATCAGGATACAATTCCCGATTGGATGTTTGTCTTTGATCTATTTGTATATTTCCCAATACGACCCCAGTTAATTGTCTGTCTTTGATTACTTTGTTGAAAGCCTACACGAGCCCTGATTGGTTGTTTGTGTTTGATCACTTTGTAGATCGCCCATGCGACACCCGACGGCGAGTCGTTCTTTCTGGCCATTCCGACAAAAGACCAGTTGCATAACCTCGTGTCTTACATGTTGGACGAAGACGAGTTTCTCTCGCCCTACGGCATTCGCTCCATGTCTAAACATCACCGAGACACACCCTACGAGCTGACCCTCGAAGGAAAAACCTACCGGGTTTGCTATGTACCCGGGGATTCCACCATAGCGATGTTTGGAGGAAACAGCAATTGGAGGGGGCCAGTCTGGTTTTGTGGCGAGTTGAATTTGAACATTGTTCACTTCTCTGACTTGTTTTTACCTACATTTCTGTTTCTAATATCATTCCATATCTTGTATGGCTCAAATCTGTTGTTTTCTACTTTTCATTTCACAATAAAAACGCTTCGCTGATAGCAAAACTTAACACTTACGTACCATTAAACTCCACCCGAAACTGATCAATTTCCGTCGGAACTTAGATTTTCACATTCGTTCGCTTACATGACATGTGTTTTCACATTCGGCGTTTCGCTTACAATTTTCATGTGTGTTGGCCTCGAAGCTCATGCCGTAAAGAATGAGTTACATACGTTTGTACAATCAATCCTGATTCGGTGTTTACTTTCCAACAGTGAACTTCCTGTTTATCGAAGCTCTGGAACGTTACGATAGTTTCTATGGCAACAAGTTTGAAGTAGAATGTCCGACCGGATCTGGGAACTTCATGCGCCTCCGTGACGTCAGCAAAGAACTTTCCCGCCGTTTGGTGAAACTGTTCTTACCAGACGAGAATGGACGGAGGCCGTGCCATGGAGACGAGGCTCGATATGCCACGGACCCGAACTGGAGAGAACTGGTGCTGTTTTACGAGTACTTTGACCCCGATACCGGCAGAGGCTGTGGCGCCAGGTAGGGGAAAGCGATTCTATTACTTGGGGGAGGGGGGGTGATTTGAGGCTCTATCAAACTTGGCATCTCGTTTGTGGCATAATAGAGGAAAACTAATAAAACAAAGCACTTTATACCTTGGGAATAGAACTTTTTCACGTCTCCATAAAGAGATGAGAAGATTGTATCAGCCCTGGCCAGTAACAGTTTTGGGGTTGGAAACGGAATCGTGAATTAAGTATGAGAAGTTAGTAAGAATCGCGAATTTTTCCTTTGAAACCTAGGAATCATGAATAACAAGCAACGGTCAATGAATTATGAATAAGTTCATTTACTTTAGAATAAAACATGAATGATGCAGAACATTTGAAGATGAATCATGAATCACTGAATTAAGAAAGGCTGGGAATCGTGAATATCCGAGTCAACTTGTCCCGCTTCCACCCCCAGTTATTTTGTTTCTTCACATTACAAGGTGACGCTTTTCTATCTGTTTTCGATGAAGGTTCATGCCGATGGTAAAGCTATGGTGATGATGATGGTGGTGATGTAATTTTTGTTGGGCAATGGTTTACGGCAGTGATTTAAGATCTTTCCCTGCATATTTTATTCTCGTCCCATGTCGTTTTTCTTGGGACTGAATAGAATTCGTTATGCATTAGCTTGATTGAGGGTACGTGAAATGGTTGTATCAAACTTTTGATTTTATAGAACCTAATCGTTTCATATTTGTGTCTTAAAAGTGCGTTCGTTTGAAAAGTACACCGAATATGTTGGGGGCGAATAGCACGTGACGATGGGTTCTCTCTGATTGGGTGACTGAACTGTAGCCAGTACCTCAAGGTGGCTCGAAACAGTCTTACAGAAAGCTTACTACTCATTTGTAGAGGTAGATTACTCCTTGTTGATAGCTGGTGTTACTATAACCTTTAACCTTATCAACTCTTGCATTCCTACAGAAACTTGTGTTACCATGGCAACCTGACAAGGCCATGAAATACCTTTTTTTAGCATTAGTTACTTTTAGATTGTATAAAATGCAATCAATACCTCAAGGTGGCTCGAAACAGTCTTACAGAAAGCTTACTACTCATTTGTAGAGGTAGATTACTCCTTGTTGTTAACTGGTGTTACTATAACCTTTAACCTTATCAACTCTTGCGTTCCTACAGAAATTTGTGTTACCATGGCAACTTGACAAGGCCATGAAATACCTTACTTTTAGCATTAGTTACTTTTAGATTGTATAAAATGCAATCAAATGTTAAAAATAGGATGCGTTTGAGGCCCTGAAAAATTGCCGTGGAAACAGAACTTCCGATGGTAGTACAAGGAATTGATAAGCTAAAACTTTTTGTAACACCAGCTTACAAAAACTGGTACGAATCCATCATGAAGTTTGAGAAAGCATTTCATAACGTTCATTGGCACAGCAAAATGGAAAACAGGTGGGAGCCACCTTAAAACACCACCTAACCACCAGAAAACGAAGGCGGTGATTCATGAATTGTCACAGTAAAAGGCAATAGAGCTGTTACACAACAGAGTTTTGAAAGGTCGTTTTAGGACCCTCGGCATAACTAACAAAGTTCTACCGCCTTGAAACCAGCTATCTCACTAGAATGTCGTTATCCCCCACGACTATAGCCTACGTTCTGACAGATCGTAAAATGCTGGAACGGATGCTGTTACCATTTGACAGTTATCAGACATTAATGTAATTCATCGAGCTTAGTACCTCACTAAATATGTGTTTGTTCTTCCCTTGCAGCCATCAGACAGGCTGGACGGCGCTAGTGACCCGCTGTTTGGACAAATGTGGTGCCACTAAGTGAACAACTTGAAGTGAAATTAGTCGTAGGTTCAGTGCTATCTCTGGTTTGGCGATTTAACCCTGAGTTAGTGCTAATCGAGTAAGCCTTTGAGAAACCGGCTCCCTATATCTAAGGCGACTTAGCTTCGACATCAACAATAACCTGTTTTATCCATCTGGTTAGGTTCACATAATCAGATTCAGGTTAAGTAATGGTCCGAGTAAGAACTAGGCGGACCAACAGCAAGGAATACAGAAAGGTGCTATTTGCGATACTGTTTGTACCGTGCATCTCATTGGCTAAAACATGAAAATCGACTGTAACTTCACCAGCTAACACATTTATTTCACTCCAGTTCTCTAGTTCATTTTTTTAATTAAAACTATTCTGACATTTAATGCCACAGATAATCAATGTGCATGGGGGACGCAGAAAATTCGAAGCCTTTCTTGGCTATTGAGTCTTGCAGTCTGATGATTGGATGAAATCTTGCAGCACAAGAGAAACGTCACTTTGAAATAAAGTTGTGTTACATTTTTTTCAAAAACATGTTTTGTATAAGTTGATATATTCTTAGTGTGAAAATCTAAACATTCCAAACATGTGGTTGCGTATAAGTTGATGTATTTAGCTCAGTATGAAAATTTAAACATTCTTATGTGGGACAAGCGAAATGCTTCAGAACAATAGAAAGTTGCCTAGTTTCTATATGAATTGTTATTTAACTGTATAATGGATTTAAACTCGACTTTCGAGTATTCATGTTAAGTGTCATTTACGTACTCCCAACTTATTAGCAGATCAAAACCTTAGAGGCACCACAGAAACGTGTCGCATTGCTTCAAAAGTAACGGCATTCTTTTATTTTGGCAAAATCGTCTTCACCAATACAATTAAGCTGAGGAAGTTTTGGAAGCACAAACTTTTGAAATGCACGTTAAAATTTTCCAGAAAAAGGTGAAACGCCAGAGAGTAATTGGTCCATCGTGACGAGTACTAAAGTTCGTAGCAATATCAACCAGACAAACGTTTTATATTTGTCTGAAAACTTCCAAGATCGCGCCATAGTTTGTTTATTTTAGACCGATACATTCGTATACAGTTGGTCTTTGCTCTCTTTACAGCAATAAACAACTGACACTTTCAGGGTGAGCACCCTGCATGGGACCACGAAACCCGTTCGTGCCCCTTCCCATTGTTTGTCCCACTTTTTTGTCCTTCTTGGACGTTATTTATTTGATAGAGAAGTGATTCTTTAAATAAATATTGTCTTTTCCATCACTACCCCCTCCCCCAATAACAAAACTGTCGGTATTTCAAAATCTGCCGTAACTAGAAAGGCGACTCAACTGGCTACGTGAAAAAACATGGCGGCTTGAGACCGGCGCTGTAGTTCGGCGTCACTTGTCGTAAGCAAATTGGTTCCTTCTTTTTATAGGGTTTTCAAAGTTTCTCTCAAGCCGCCGAGAGTTATATCATATTTCTCGTCAACCACTTTCAGAAAGCTGGTGAGGGGGATATTTTCATTTTTCCTTATTTTTCCTTATCATTATCTTTCAACATATCAGTGAAAATTAAAGGCACAAACGAGTCTCCTCCAAGTGAAAAAAGTTAGCATCTGCGAAAATGAGAACAGGAAAACATCTGATGGATAACAGGCCATGAGCTTATTCTTAGAAGATTTTTGTGAAGTTTGCAAATAATGAATAATGAAAATTTTCGATGTGGTGCCCAAACCCCACTCGGGCAGTGACATAACACATGTCCTTTGGTCTTGTGTCTAAAATGTATGGGAATATTCGCTGTTAGTTTCACTCCGTTTGGTCTTCTGTCACACAACACGTGGCAACTGTACCTTGGAACAGTAACGTATCTTATCCTTGTCTTCATTTTCTGTGAAAAACAAATTATTTTTTCATCATTTGCTTCGAAACAGGTCCCGACGTAAAATATTGCGATACCTTAATGAAATTCCGAAATGTTTTTCACTTGTTTGCAGTGGAACGCCTTTTAATTCAATGGCTACAGCCAATAATAGGCAAGGTTGGGCAATTGCATCGTCTTGGGAACGTATCTGAAAAGTTTTTCTTTTTGAGTAAGTGACTAAGTTCTTACGACATTCGCCATTCTTGCTTCGTCTTGCTTTTTGGTCTGGCCATGGCACTGAATTTGCGGCATTAGACAGCAAACCTTGATTGTAGTCGCTCAAATTCAAACATTTCATTGTATGACTAGAAGGCTGTGATGTTCGTATGAATTAAATATGCCAGCAATATTCTCACACCCTAAACGTGGTTAGGAAAGGAAGAAGAGAGTGAACTGGCAGTCGATCTACACTCTCTTTCTGAACAATGCCCCAAAGTCGTCACACCGCTGTCTTGAGGTAGTGGGACTACTGTGCGCCGATGTAGGCAAGCAGGTGTGTCACGGTGTATCTGAACCTCTTGGATGATGTTAGGTTAATAACGCCTGTGGTCAGAGCTACCGCACCATAAAGCTTGAAGTACCAGTACCTGTCCGGTAACCATAACACACTGGTTTGGGTGGAGCCATGTTCACCTGGAACGAAGAGACGTATTCGCGAAGATTTAGTACTGTAGCTTTTTCCTTTGTTCGCCCCTCCACTTCAACCCAAGTTCACCTTAACAGACACAAACTTTGTCAATCGGCAACAAACGTAGATAAGTACGTACCACACAAAAAAGATGTGTGTACAAAGGCAAGCGCGAATAACCCGAGCTCAAGAAAAATTTACTCTTACATAAACGCTCAGATCAATGATCCGGCACTCATCGCGCGTCTTGAGTTTTTCCCAGTTAAAGATTTCGGTAGGTACCAAATATCGTGTTCCATCGATGACTAGCGACAGTATACTGATTGTTTTTTTAGACTGACTCATTAAATGAAACATATAAACAAATTGCAAAGGATGCCAGACATCCGATCAGTGCCCGTTTGTTCAAAACTTCCTTTAATCCATCGACTAGCGATTTTGACACACCCGGGAGCTGGTATAAAGCTCAAAGACAGTTTAACCTCGGACAGGGCCGTACAGAGCGGTGGGGCTGGGACGGCGATTGCCGCTTCGGCAAGCAAAATGGTTTCCACTGAATTTTTATAAAAATGCCAGCAGTAGAGTTTGACAGCTTCGAAATTTGTCATTACCTCCCCCACCCCCATCAAGACGTACGCGAACAACGCAATTCGATCTCTAGTTAACGATTAGTACCAATCGGAGTTTTGAACAGCTGGGCCCAGTAAAA
>JAOBYF010043788.1:0-12660 GCA_025403605.1 Parazoanthus darwini
ACATTTTATTGTAAAATTTTAAATAATTCAGTTTTCAGCTGTAATTTTAAAATTATAATAAACCATCTATCTATCTAAAAAAAGAAAATATAACAGTGATAATGATAATGATAACGATAATGATGAAAATGATAATGAAAATGGTATAAACATATACAGGAGGTAAAAAGTACTACCGTATAACCACGGTTATTGCAAGAACAGGGGACAATTATGTTTGAGAGAGGTTTTAGATGGGCTTGTAGTCTGTGAACGGGACATATTATAAACGGAATATGTAAACAAAAACATTCGAGTTGAAGTATTTAAAAACAATTCTCTAACTATATACGCTGGAAGACCATTAATGTTTTACGTAGAATATTGTTTAATGGCAGAGTTACCCAGAAAGCCAATAAGGCTATAAACTAACTTTCCGTTTTTTCCATAGTCATTAACTTATATTCCTTGTTAAAACAAGATTTTAAACGGAATTAACAAAATAACTGAACTCAACGCCATTTTACTTTGCTAATATCGGTTGTTAGTGAAAGACCATAAGTATCACCATTGACAATTTTACAGAACAACCTTTCCTTCATGAAATCATCTCGATCCTAAAAAATACAGACATGTTGATATGAAATAGCTTGTAACTGCCCGTTTGTTTCAATAAATATGAAAAACAAAAAGTTTCTGTTGACAAAGTTAATTTGTATTAGAAGATGTTGTTGAGACAGGCAGTGTGTTTCACAAAGGTTGTGTCACAAAATACCTCGTGTGCCAAGAACAGCTGTCGCCTGGACAAATAACAACAATATGACAACAGATGAATCAGAAGCCTTTCTTCTCCGCACGACTTTCATTTCTGGAAGGAACAAACAGAGTGACATAAAATTGAGGTTTTATCACACTTCTTTTGTTTCAACGTTAAATAAGAAATATTGGTTTAAATAGCAAACATTTCTTTATTCGATAGATCGACTGAATGCAAAAGCAAACACGTTTACAAAGAAGGATAGCTAAGATCTCCTTTTATTGCAAACAGCGGATGACAATGGCAAAATATCATAACAAAAACTTTGCCTTTAATGAATTCTATATCCATTTCTTATATATACAAGCCAAAGCAAAGTTTGTAATAACACTTGCTGAAACGACTCTTAAAAACAACATTATTTTAAATGAAAAGTAATACAAAGTGCCTTCGAGCTCTACTAATCGCGGACACTACTTACTCATCCATAAATGTAAAAACGAGCTCATTTCGTACTTCTTTCAGTTCTGTTGCCACTCGAGTCAATGTTTCATAAGTAGAACAACTGTTAGAAAAGAAAAAATGCTCTTTACAAAAATCAAAAATAATTTTCTTTTCGAAAATAACTAATTATCATAATCTGTTAAAGAACAAAAGAGGCGATTTCACTGATCACCCGAATGAAATGTCATCTCCTTTCATCCTTAGAAAAGATGTTTACTTTTGGTTCCGAAAAAAAGCCGCACTGAACTCATGCAAAATTCGAAATTTGCAAGTAATAAGTACTTATATACCAAAAACAAAGACTAGATTTTTAGCTCTTTCACCAAAGGTTTATCTAACACGTACCTCGAGGCAGAAAAGACTAAACAAATCGATTCAGCAATTATTCAATCTGAACCTATGAAAAAGTTCATTTTTAATGGTTGGTGATCTTTCCGAAGATCTCTTATTTTGGCAAACTAACGACAGCTCACTTATCATACATGTTTTTAACAGGAAATGTAAAGCTGTCATTTTGTATTTTATACTAAAATATGAATAAATCATGTATATAAAGACTCCCTATTACTTTTACAAACTTATCTTTAAAGGCCAAGTTGTGCATTTGAAAGCAACGAATCCGTTTTTATTCTATTTACATGTATGCTTAAGAAGTATACAAAAAGTTAAGTAAAAATTTAGTTTCACTCTGTATTAGTTAAGAATAAGTAATTGTGATCTGATGACCTAAAAATGTATAATTAACAAACTGTTCGATTTAAGAAGTTAAATCTAACATGCTCTTAAAAACGAGTTTCATTTGTTACTTTCACCTTTTTTCATCAAAAGAGCCAATTTATTTCTTATTTAGGATTAATTATATGTTGTGAATAACACTTACAAGAGGTGAAAAGAAAATATTTTATGATTTTTGGGGCTTTATTGATGATTGCGTGTGTTCTTAATATATTTCGGCAATAATCTTATGAAAGTCTCGCTTCATTTTACACTTTTTCAGCTTCCTTTGTCCTCAGTTTGTGTAAAATTAATAGTGACGAGTGTGAAATCACTGTACAATCGATGCAAGGACTCAGCTTTCAGCCTTCATCAGAACTGAAAAAGATGCTAGGTGAGTTCGTAACCATATACAGCGCACTGTACTTACTTTTTTAAAATCTTAATGATTCTTGGTTTTCGCTGTTGTGAACTATGGTTGGAAGTTCTGCATTCTTGATACCAAAATGCTACTCGTTTCATTGGATGTTCCCACGGGATATATGTCGAGTGTTTTGGGCAGATCGCAGTTGTGTAGTTAATGGTGACGTCAGAAATTACAAGATTACTAAGTCAAGCGAGCATCGGTTGCCGACAAGCTATCATTATTAATGTTTCTGTTATGTCAACAGCATTAAAATTTGGTTTAGTTTTACAGTTTTGCGAAAATAAGTCGAAACCAAAACGTCAACACAGTCTCTAGGCGACTGCTAATAAAGTACAAGTGCATTGTAGGCGCATTTACATTAAAAAAGGAGATTTTCCAATCGATAAACCAGAAAAATTAAAAAAAATCGTCGTTCGCAGGCACTGAAACAATTATGCTAAGAAATCGAAGAAGTTTGCTTTATAAGAGATTAAACTCACAGCTTTCTTTCTCGGATTTTAAAACTATGCTTCCAATTTGTCGGAGCAAGGCAAAGTTCATAACTTACTGCAATCAGTATTGTTCTGAGGTAGTCTAGTAGAAAAAAAATAACTGAAAACAATTGTTTGAAGGTTCGTGGTGAAAAACCCCTGTTTTTCTCTATTTGAAGTTACGTGTTAGTAGCTAGAAGTGACATACATGAACGAAGTATGTACATAGGCGATGACGTGTCTCTGTTGCTACTGATGTTTCGCGGGAGGGCGGAATTGGGTATAGGATTACCTTTGTTTTCGAACTTTTAACCTTTTTCCTTTCACTGCAGTCGATCATAAAGCCTTGAACGTTTGGGGTTTTTAGAGTACTAGGGTTAATTTGATAAACGAAAAATTGTTGTGATAACAGCCATCTCTCATGACGTATCACTACACTTTTCATAAATTCTTGTGCAACCTACATTTATTTGGTGATTTACTATCAATTTAAGCATTTCATTGCTTCTCCTGTCATTCAGATCCGCAGTCGCAGAATAACTTTCCTTCAAACGTTATTGAGGGACACGGGCATAGCCCGAGCGGATCTCAGTAACGCTATGATGCACAGAGACCTGTAAAAATTTGCTGTGCAAAACGTCCCGGCCAGTGGAGCATATGTAGCACATTAACAAGAAAAGGGTGTGGGCAAGCTAGGCACACGATTTCTGACGGGAACCCCCTTTCCTGTTACGTCTGTAGATGTAGCACATTAACAAGAAAAGGGTGCGGGCAAGCTAGGCACACGTTTTCTGACGGGAACCCCCTTTCCTGTTACTTCTGTAGATATACATGTATATACTGGATAAGTACCCGTATATCTGAATCTGATAGCTTAAAGCAAACCAGCTCCATGGCAAAAATATGTTCACTATAGAGATTTGTACCATATCCTGCGAGACCAATACATCAGATATAGGTACCGCCCGTTGTGTTAGGTATCTGCATAAAAGTAATCTATTGACCCAGTTTATCTTCGGACTTTCACCTAAGAATGTGTACCGGCATATTTTGCGCATTCAAGCTACAAGTTGAAACTAGAAAAAAACGACAGCTTTCGTGATTTCCTGGAGAAAGGCTATGACTAGAAGCTATAAGAAGGACTACTTTGTTTCTAAGTTACCTTGACATACCCAACCGAATTCCTTGTTTCTTTGGTGGGATTTATTTGTTTATTTGTTTCGTCTCGACAGTTTGAAACCTTACTACTCTGGTTTGATCCAACATGGTAGCAATGGCAGTATTTCACTTTTCGACTCCCATATTTGCTTTAATTCTGTTACGCTAAGTGACTAAAAAAGCCAAATTAACTCATATCTACTCTGATACAAACTAGAAATGAGCAAATACCACCAGAAAGATTAAAAAATTCCAATTACCTTATTATTGTAAAAGACTGTATAGTATGCACATCAGCCCTGAATGTTAAATGTCATATAAACAATATTTGTTGTTTTTTTGGCTTTTCTTTTGCTGTATGATAATATTGTCTTAATCAAGAAAAAAGAAGAGCTCTTTTTCTCGTTCTTGTTTTGGACTTATAACAATAACAAGAAAAACGATCCAAAATTTTCCTTCTTCACCTTTTCTTTCCATTGGAAGAACGAGTGGATGAACCGTGTTCTTCAATTTGAACCAAATTTGTCCACTTTATTTTTCCGTTTATGTGATAAAAAAGAAAATTGGAAAAAGGAAAAACGGAACATTATCCCAAGTTTCAACTTACAGAAAACGAAAAAATCGGCCACTTTTTATCTTTTTGGTTTTCGTTTTAATAAAAAACTCTCGTTTGGCCGAACTTGTCACAGTCCGAAGTGTTTCTTAGTTTTTATGTACAAAGAGAACTAAATTCAATCTTTTTTTCCCGTTTTATCATCAAACTTTTAAATAAAACAAACCAACCAAACTAATAAATTAAGGCAATTTTTTTTGAAATCAAAACTAGCGAAATTTTCAAATTTTTTCATTTCAATTTTCTAAAATTATACATTGGCGGAATAATACACGAATTCCCCACGGACCAGCGTGATCACGTGTCTAAACTAGACTGAAAATTAGTCGGAAATCCGAATTCAGAAATCAGAAGCCGAAAATCTGAATTTGTGATTAACATGTTACCAATAGGAATTTTGGAGAACTACACTAACCATGCATGGATGATAAAAAAAAAATTTTGCAATTAAAGCACATTGATTTACAAAACATAAGCGAACTATAACTTTTCCTATTTTATGAATTTATCAACCTATTACTGTAACCATGAAGCTCGAACTGAAAGAACTCAATTGTACATGGAGAAATATCAATTATAATTACAAAATTGATTTAATTAACCATTTTCGATGTTATAGACGCATCATTTTTTAGGGGGGATGGTTGCCACAATCCCCGTCCCCTCCTGAGAGTGGCAAAAAGTTATCTATTCCAATTACACTTTTTAGATTAACACGACAAATCAAACGTTTTACTTGTTTTATTATATACGTATCGCTATTAAAACATTCTTCTCTTGATTGTAAATACAACTTCCACTTCCAAATTTTTTAACACTTCCAAGGTTGTTTAGCGGGTTATTGTGGAGCTCTCTCGCACACGAAAAGGAACTGAAATTTAGAGCAATAGAAATCATTCCAATGACCAGACGCTCCTCCCGTGATGTACATCTGGCCACAGGGAGCCCTATGCTCATTGTTGGGCTCGCCACTGTTCCATCGGGTGAAATTTGCGGCGGTTCCATCTGTCCATTTGTAAATCACTAGAGAAAAGAATCTTATGCCGATCCAAATGCGAGCTGGAGTGCGAGGAGCACTTGTCTTCACCAGTTGTACGATGAAGTTATTTTCATCAAGAGAATCGATTTTTACCAGTTGGCTGTGGTGACTCTCACAGTCGATCTTTGCCTGGTCCCAGTAACGGCTTAAGTTGGTAAGTCTGTAACAGGAGTCTCTAAATAGCGTCCATCCATTCCGACAAGCTGTATGAACAACATAACAGAATATAGTTCAGCGTCTGAATTCTCCCTACACCCCCATCACCAGTGTGTCCAACCCCCTTTAGGGCGTGATGGGAAGAGTTCGGCTCTTAATAAGGTAATTGTACTGAAGTGTTATTGTCATGATTAGTCTTACATGAAGTATACACAGCCCCTGTCTGTCATGTATAACTACTGAATAGCTTGCATATTAAATGAGTTCTAGACATGGCGACTTGTGTGTTGCGTGTGTGATCCAAACGTTACAGTTACAGGGTTATTGATGACATCGTTACCCAGGAGAAGTTGCAATGAAACCTATTATCGTTAGACCGCTGGGCGTCGGATCACTGTATAAAATTTATTGCAACGAAATGCAAACTCCTCTCTGTTACTAAACGTATAAATACTTTGGCAACATCATTTCAGTTAGCGGCGCCAAGATCAACCAAGTTCCTTCGGAAGAAAGACTAGAGTGTCCACGTGTCATTCAATCTTTCCTGGAATCTCCATGTGAACAAAATAGTCAATAAAGCCAACAGAATGCTTGGGTTCGTCTATCAAACTTATTTAAATGACTGAGACAGGTTAACAATGCATACGCTCTACAAAACCATTTTCCGTACACAGCTTGAATATGCAATTCAAGTCTTGTCTCCCCACACCATAAGATAAAGCAAAGTAATTGAACGGGCACAAAAAACCGCAACCAAATTTGTATTAAGAAAGGACCTCGACTACCCCCATCGATGCCTTACAAACCTTTGGAATACTGTTGGCGTCTTGGGTTCTAATTTTCTTCAAAAATCTTTTTTCCAATACTGGATTAGAAGAACTGAAATGTACACAAAAAACGTATAGAATATTACCTTTGAAAAGTAAAATGCTCCAAAAGATTTCGAGACTATGTTAACAAAAGCTAAAATCTAAACTTTCAAGTCTATTTCTTTAATTGTTGACCTGTTGACCATATTTGGCCTTTTTATGCGGTCTTTCTTGTTGAAATCTACATTGCAATTTTTTTTTTATCATATTTGAACTTGAAATCAGTAAAAAAGTGACTAAATTCAAATACATGTGCATAACATTTTCCCCAGAGTGACCAAGTTGGGTTCTATAAATGGCCACAGAATAGACTTTACTGGCGTGGATCCGTGCCGCTTGCCTCTCAGAACCGCCAGCAAAAACTGACTTAAGTAACTTCCCCCGTGTTTCTCACCTGGTGCTTTCTTCTTCACAGTACAATTCCCATATTTGCCTCCCTAAACCATTGAAAGAAAAGGAGATGAGATAAAAAACAAAATGCACAAACGATTGTACAAACAATTATACATAGCTTACGGGCTTGCGTCAGGCTATTGGTAAAGGATTGAGTATGTTCTAAACAGCCGAACTTCAGCTTGAACAGAATGGTTCACTACGTTTATACATATACCGAGAGACGATGGATGTCTATAATTTTTTAGGTAACGTGAGGCCGTCAAAAAACATACCATTCTTCATATCAAAAGAGGAAAAAGCTTACAATTGTTTAAATGAAGGTAAAACATGATTTTTCGTATGGTATCAATATACCTTTTGCTAAAAGTAGAGTGTGAAAACTGTGAAGGGTTGTTTTTCCAGCCATTTTATTTCGTGAGGAGTCAAGCTAACTATTCTACCATTAACAGTTCGCACAGTTAACGTTTCAGAGGTTGAAGTACTGATAATGTAAAGGAATATATTTATACACTTCATATATTTCACATCGGCAGCACAACAAAAGGTAAAAACAAGATAACGAACTTTTAAATCAAAATACATTTTAGGTAACTGTTCTTAGTTTTTCTCGTTTTCAGCTTTAAGGTGTGTATTGTGAAGTTTCAACATAAGGTGCGTGGGTATAATTTCCCAATATTTAGCTAACGCTCCTCAATTCTGTACATAACAACGCTCTAGCTAAACGATTAAAGTTAAACCATAGCTTATATATTTAGGTAAACCAAACCTTCGTGACATAGAAATTGCACTCAGTTACAAATTAACATTACAATAGTAATATTTTGCCTTCGATTCACTAAAAGTCAAATGTATGAGCGAAAATAGCTGATTGAACAAATGTTTTTTTAAAACAAAGAATGGCGCATCGATAGAAATTGTAATATTCGATTCAATTTCGCTTCTCAATTATCCTCATCTTAAATAATGTTGTTACAATGAATATGTTCGAGCAATTTCAAAGCTAACTAGGTAACTGCAGAGCTGTTTTGCTGAGTAAACACTGTACACCATTCTTCAGTCGCAAGATCATTTTTTAGTGCACGAACAAATTCAACCGCAAATCAAGATTCCATGAAAAAGAAAAAAACGATTTTGTGTAGACATTCCGGCCAGAGCTTAAGACTTTCAATAATATTCCTGGTTTTAACGATTATATTTAAGCTGTATACGATAACGACATTAAAAAGTTACCAAAAGAGCACACTTGTTTAAAATTTGATGTATTAGATTACATAAATTAAGAATACCGGTCACCTTGACTAACGCAGCCTCGGTTGGCTTCAACTGATGGTACAAACAGCCTGGTGTGAAGACCAGAGACTTCCCCTTATCTTCCTCATCCTCCACTCCACACCCGTTCAGTGCACAGCAGCCGATTCCCTGCCCAGAGGAGTCCTCAAAATTCACCGAGATACAGGCTCGCTCGCTTTTACAGGCCTGGACGCATTTTCGAAATGTGCTTTTTGCAACTGTTTTGTACTGCCAACCAAAGAAAGCGAAATCTTTGGTTGTAAAAGGTTTGTATTCTGCGGAGAAACACCGAGTGCTAACAGCAATGAAAGTCAAACAGGAAGAGACTGCAACGCTAAAAACAGCGAGCCCCATTTTGTTTTGCATGTACAAACAGCACGCGAGCCGTTTTATAAGGCAGCTGAACTGATAGCCTTTCAAATTTATTGAGACGGTTCGTAAAATGTCATTTATTACAGCAATATCGATAAAAAGGTCAACAAGAAACAATGCCAATAAAACCTACTTACTTCAAGGAAATGGGCTATTTTGAATTCACCAAGATTTTGATTAAACGTGTTTTGAGAAGTAGAAAAGCAGACTAAGAAGGCAAAGTAAAAAACGGGAAACGAACCGACTGTGAAACAAATATCAGCTTTATATTAAAAAAAGGGTTTACGAGAAAACGCTCTAGATATCAAACGTTCGCATCAGTAAAGTTATATCAATTAGGAGAAAAAAGTAATCAAAACCAAAAATTTGTAAAACCCGACAACTGCGAATTGATATCGGTTGTAATTACAAGTTGCAGCTGCAATCACGTTCGATTGATTTTCTTGTGAAAAGTCTTTTTAAACTGAAGAGTAGCAATTGTGCAGCTTTAAAACTTTTTATAAGTATGGAAGTTCCAAAAATAATTCGAAACATTCTGAAGAAAACTAACCCGATGAGACCAGATGGTGCTGTTTTCATTATTTTTATTACACTTTTTGCCAATCTGGACAAAGCTATATTATCGACAGGCAGCTGATGATGAAAAGCAGTATTTCAGGCTAGTAGAATGGGCGTTATGTTCGGTGTTCAAACAGCAGCTTTTGACGACAGAAAGGTTTTCTTCTTTTTGTCTTTACTGCTCCTTAAAAGTCTCTGCATTGTCCTTTCAGGTATGAATCATGGCTTTTTTTTAGTTTTGTTTTGGAAGAATATTTGAACAGTAAGATGGAGATCAGTACTCAAAACAATTGATCAAACCTATGAGCACTTTATCTTATTCAAGTTTTTGAAAAAACAAAACCCTTTGGTAGGATAGGAAAATTATAATCGTAAAGTCATTTCTTCTTACCAGACACAAACACCTGTCGGAAGAATAAGCAGCTTCATAGCGCATTTGGCATTATCAGTACTCCAAAGACTTTCCCTTCCAATGGAGACAAAGTTGTCGTATGCGGTTGGAATGTAACAGTACCGAAAGGCCATCAAGTGCAACTAAACATATCGGTGAAGTACTCCTATTATCATAGAAGATGTATATTCCAGTTGAAAATATTCGATGGCCCCAGTCGTTGTTCCAGTCCTATGCTGGCCAGGTTTTGCGACCAAACCAATACTGTAATTGTTTCTAACACAAATCATGTCTTCGTGGAAGCCTCCTGTGTATCTTACTGGAGCTTTACTAGTTTTGTTGTCTCGTTTACCGGCGTTAAGAATAACACTGGTGAGTATATATTCAAACTAGTGCCGGTTACTTAAGTTCATTCCAAACTAGTCTATTCAACAGGCACTCAAACAAATCCCATAACCCGATAGTGTGCAATTATTTCTTGTTCTTGAAACTTTTGAATTTTGGAAAATTAAAATTTGGAAGACCCACTGATTAGACTTATAGAGCTAAGCTAAGTCACACAGCTGTAAAAAATGGAGCAAACATTGCAGGAAAAGAAGTAATTTTCGTTATAAAAGAAGTTGGGGGTCGAATATTTCATAAAATATTATAATTGTAAGAAATCCTTCTGACCTCGTTTGTTAAAACTAAAGCTAGTGCACCATCACTGACATTTGCACCGCCAAAACAACTCAAACACTAAGCTCAATTCCTGCATTAGTTTTTGCGCGCTTTTTGTTTGACGCAGGCATGCATCTATAACTCGAAAGATGCACGCCCGTGCGTATATTAAATCGCGTGCTCGCGTTCAACCAACCGAAAAACGCTCAGAACGGTTTAGGAGAATTTTGTACGTTAATAATAATTTTTATTACCTATATTGCGCATTTTAACATTAAAATCTATGATCAAATGCGTTATAAGTTTACGTGTATTTTTTCTTATAAATACTGCTTAAAGTGGCACTGGTAATGTTCTAAATAAATGGTCCATACTTAAGTTTTGCGTCTATCGAGTTATGGCTGCACTTGGGAAGTTAAGCGACAAGTCGAGAAGTTAAAGAAGCACTCGGCTTCGTTTCGTGTTGCTCAAACGCTTCTCTTGTACTCTCCCAACTTCCCGCGTGCATCCATAACTCGATAGACGCACGCTAAGCATGGATCATTTTTTAGTTAATAGTTCTTTTACTACGGATAATAACACTCAAACATCATTCACAAGAAATGCTATGTATTCAAAAGCACTAAAGCTACGTCAACCAATTTGTGCTGACCCATTCATTTTATAATAAAAAAAATGTGTTCATCTTCGGTAGGCGAGGCATGCAAGTCCTGATTGTTTGTTATTTTCTGTGTATAGAAACATAGAAGAAATGTTTACTTTTGCAGGAGCTACTGCCAAACGCTTAGTTAAACTTAGAGGATACAAAGGAAACTTCTCGAGTCCTCGCTATCCACTGCAGTACCCACCACTGTCATTGATCGAATGGCAAATCTCTGTGCCAAGTAATTACACTATAAAAATGGACTTTTTGTCATTTTTTCTCCGTCAACATTATGATAATCCCGACTGCCTTGAGTTTCGTGAAGGGTCTACAAGGTGTAGTCCCGTCAAGTTTACCTACTGTGGCAAAAGAATAGTCTCGCCGCTTTACGTGAGTAGAGGCGAAGTATGGATAACTTTGCAAGTTTATGATAGATACCAACAAGCGCATGGATTTTATGCTGACTTCCAGGCTGTGTCTTCTTCAAAAGGTAAGTAGAACGAATTAAACATGGCTTGTAGTCAGATTTCTATTTTTTTTATTTAGCTTCTTGTAAGCAATGGTTTAATCTGGCCCTATCACAGTGTTCAGCACATCTAGGTCCTTACCCCTTTGATTTGTAACACTTATTTAACGCTTATTCATCTTATCCAAGTAATAAAACTATATAAACGTACGGTAAAACTTTGTATAAACAGATTTTTAAAACAAACGTTTGAGTAATTAGATCATCTTCACAAACTTTTACAGTCTATTTATTTAGCAGTAACATACATAATTATTGTTTTTATTCTCATTTCGACCCCTATAGAAGATATCTTTGGTTGCCCAAACGGAACAGTTAAGTTATTAAACGAAACAAAAGGATTTATAACGAGCCCAAACTTTCCGCGAAACTATCCTTCTGGTCAAGAATGCCACACCTGGATTTCTGTTCCAAAAGGAATGGGAATTTTTCTAAAATTCCGCCACTTTGATCTTCAAGAAAGTACTGTTGGACCAAATGGTCGCAGGCTTGGATCTCTTGACTACCTTCAAATTCGATCGGGCAGACACAAACCACACAAACTTCTACAGACGTTTCGCTTTGGCCGTAGTCCTTCCAAGACATACATCTTCTACATGCAAGATCTTGTTGTCTCTTTTATTTCTGACACCTATTCAACGGCTGGTGGGTTTAATGTGTCATATACAGCACTGCCTCTGAACTGTAAGTGATTTAGAAAAGATAATACTTAGTTCCTGTAATATACAGTTAACGATTACGGTAATGATGACAACTATTATTGTTCAAAACTATGGCTGTCAGAAAGATGTGAGTGAGAACTATCGTGAAGAACAACCAGAAAAGGGAACACTGTTAAACAAATATTAGCGGATTAAAAACTAAGGCAAAAGTTTCAAAACCAAACAAAATTACTATATCACTGGAAAGGACATTGATAACTTTAGAAAAGCAAAAGTAATGTTATTGGCTGCACTTGGGGTAGGGAATATTTTGATACTTAGAATAATAAATAAGAGTGACTTCCTTGCTCACACAAACTCCATTTTTAAAGACCTATACCTACTGAAACTCGAAGATATACGAAAATCACAAGTTTCCCAATTCGTGTTTGCAATTAGAAACAACCTTAGTCCCATAAGTTTTCAAAATATGTTCA
>JAOBYF010043899.1:0-12658 GCA_025403605.1 Parazoanthus darwini
CATTGCCGAAGTAGTCAGAAAAACAGGTCAAGCAAATTTCAGGACTCTGTGGACGATCTAGCTAGGCAGGTCGCCGCCGACAAGTATCAGTTAAGCGGAACTAAATGTAAAGAAATGCGTACTAGTTTCAGTCGTTCTGATGTGCTCCTTGATCCCATTTTGATTAATGATAAGGAATTAGAGTGTGTGGATGACGCAAAAATTCTTGGCCTACGCATATCGAATAACCTTAAGTGGAATAACCATATATCCGATATTATCAAGAAGGTTAATTCTCGCCTATATTTCTTAAGCCAACTAAAGCGCTCCGGCGTGAAAAGGAAAGAACTGCTGCTCTTTTACCTAACATGCATAAGACCCGTTACCGAATTCGCTTGTCCCGTAGATCATGATAGTCTCCCACAGTATCTACATTCTGACATAGAAAGGTGCCAGAAGCGCGCTTTGCGCATTGTTTATTCGCATTGTTCATACCAGGAGGCGCTTGGGAAGGCGGGAATCGTCAACTTGTATGAGCGCCGCGAGAACACTGTAGTAAAACTTTTCAAGGAAGTGTATAATGATCCAAACCATAAACTCCACCATTTGCTCCCGCCTCCTAACCAATGCAAAATAAATCTTAGAAGGAAGCGCACCTTTTCAGTACAGAAACTGAACACTGATAGAGTGAGAAATTCTTTTATATTTAAGGACGCAATCAAGAATAATTTTTAGTATATTTTTCCTCTCCAGTACTTAGAATGAAACTCTTATAGTGTAAGGAAAACTTCATATTTAAGTAAGGAATTATAAATAGACTTTAATGTGTATATATACATAAATTTTTGTTTTCTATTGTAACTAAAATTCCCTAAACATTTTAATATCTTAAAGTACTTTTAGCTATATTGCATATTATTCCCTGTAAGTTAAACGTAATTCAGCCAATGGATGCAATGTTTTTAACCAATAAACTATCTATCTATCTCATTGAATTGTTCCCTGGATCGAAAGGCACATACTATGTTGGTTTTCCTATCCGATCTTAGAAGAAAAACCTGTCGGGGAGAACTTACTTACAGATCAACACTTCGTAAGATAGCTAAGTTGCCAGCATGTTTGTTGCGCTAGTGTAGTTGTCATCACATTCGTGGTGTGGTGTTCTGTTGCAAATCCCTCAATTTGATTGGTTCTCTCAGCGTTGCGTTTTTACTGATGTACAGCGGTATGCCTTTTCATATGTGCAAACGACAACGATTTCAAATTTGTCATACTTAAAATAAAATGATGTAAACTGGTTGAAATAATATATTTAAAACCTTTAATCAATAAACCACAGTAAATTTATACTGAAACATTTGGTATGCTCGTCATTGTTTTCTATGAATGGTAGTAAAATAGCCCATTTTCGGGTTGCGCTCCACTGCTAAAAAACAAAACCTTGGCCTTTACTTGATGCTTTTGTTTGTCGGCAGTTAAGCGTAATTGGGAAATGGTCTATTGACTTTGCCTCGTTGTTTATTTGCCAATAAACGAGAGCTGGTGCTGTAGTTGTTACTGTTGTTGAATATATTTATACTCTAATATCTCTCTTTTCTCCTAATAGCTGATCCTTGTGACTCAACGCCTTGTCCCAGCGATCGACCAGAGTGCACAGGGACAAGTGGTACAGAAAAGTACAGTTGCTCAGGTAATAAAATATGTTCAAGATAAGAATGGACGTGAGAAAAATCTTTCGGAAGGGTCATACCTCAGCTACAAATAAATCATCAAGTTGTATCTTCTCGTTCGGACGCATGGTGGTTCGAAATTAGAACCGTCTGAATTTTGTTCGCTTTGTTAGCAGTCGTTACTCCAATGGGCCCTTTGCAGCTAGAGGTCACATGGTACAAAATATGACTAAGTGGAACACAAAAGAATGTGCGAGACTCCACAACAAAACACAATTAGCTAGAAAAGTGTGATTTTTCTTTGTTTTACGTTTCCCAGTGGAGTCTTGCACGTTTTTTTGCGTTCTAGTAGGGCGTATTTTGTACCATGTGATCTCTAGCTGCAAGGGCCTATTGACATGATTATCCAAATCTGTCTATGATACATGGCGTACAGTGCGGCACTGCAATCTTGTTAGTTTAACATTTAAACCTACCCCTCATACTTGGGGATTATTGGCCGATTGCAGTCTGTGGTCTGAAATCGTTTAGATTATGATCGACTAAACATATATACTATTTGAAGCTACGGAGCAATTGTCTGTAAAAAGGAGTGAGGCAGTTTGTTCCGTTATGATAATGTTCTTGGATAAAAAGAGAAAGGGCGAGTATATACTGGTTGTTATAGTTAACAGGAATAGCTGTCTTTGTGAGCACGCCTGGTTCTTAGAAGTACAAGTCGGAGATAGTTTCTGTAGTCAAGTGAGACCCGTGCATTGAATATGACATTAGGGAGCTAACACAGCTAGGAAGTAAACGTCAAGAAAGACGGCTGCTAGATTTTTAACTTTCTCCTTTCTTGTTTGTATATTTCATTCGTTACTTTTATGTTTTAGGTGAAGGTGTGTGAACATGACAAACTAGAAACTTCAGTTTTGAAGCCGTAGTAATATTGAAATGATTTATACTTTGTTGTTCGTTTTCTCTAAACAAACACAAAATCGAGCTTTTGACGTTCTGTTTTGCAAGACAGACGGCTGAAAGATGACTAACTGGTTGATTCCCACGTACACACATTCTTTGTTTGTTTGTTTGAAACCTAAAATCGGAATTATGCTATATCTTGTGCTAACGATGAAAATGCAAAAAGAACTTTATACTAAATACCGGCTATTGGTTGTCGTTTTTTTTTTGTACAGAGAAAAAGAATGTCCCGAATACAAAAATCAGTAAGTGCCTATTTGTTTACAAGTTTTTTTGATAAATAATCATTTTGTTTATAATATTGACACAAGTGTTAAACTAGAAAATATGAGTGGAGACTCATAGAAATCGTACGAAGCTACATCCGGGACCCTAGTGGTGCGTTTTCTAATTAGGGTGTTTTCCTAAGATTAAAGTGTTCCAAAATATCAAAGCGTTCTAAGAATATGCCGCGAAGAATTTCAGTAACATTCTAAAGTTTTCACTAAAGTTTAAAAATTGTAAAATGCTCGAAACGTTTTGGACAGTTTCTGAAGGTCTGTGACAGTTTTCGGAAGGTTAAGGATTTTCCAATGTTTCAGAACTTCTTTCGAAAGTTTGTGTTTGTGTGCGTATGGTAAAACGAAAACTACACCGCAATTTTGAGATATTACTTTTGTTTTCTCGTGTAGAAACTGCGCTTGTTCATAAAATACTGTTTCAACCACTCAGAAGTAGAATTCTATGTTTTGTTTTGTTTAGATAATCAGACATTTTGATGGGGATAATAACACGTTATATTCTTTGCTTCCATCGGAAATATTTTAGTTTTAAAACCAAAAGTCCATTTCCCTACAAATTGTCTTTAGCATGTAATATTTTCTATTATCTCAACTACTGTCTGAAAATATCTCTTTTGTTCCATCTACAGTCATTGTCGCAGTTACAGTAGTTACCATCGCGGTTTTGATCGCAGTGATTGTGGCAGTTGTTGTTTGGAAAATCAAAAGGAAACGCTGTCGCAATGATCGCAAAGGTTTGTTTCTTGTGCGGTACATTAGAACTCGTTAAGTTGACAACATGAAACTTGAGTCCAAATTGTTTATCAGCTTATTTGCAGTTATGAACTGGGGGTGTGCCTCTTTCGCCTGATAGTACGATTTATCCAAATCGGTCACTTTTTTGTGTGCTTTGTATGTGAGACGTTTTCGTGTCAATGGTGACTTTTATTTGTGAGCTGACGTCTGCGTGAGAGAGTAGAAGTTATGAGACAGCGTGGTTTTGATCAGCATCATGTTTTGTTGTGACTTATTTTTAAGTTTGAAAAAAATTTTGCCAGAAAGTTACATGCTATGCTATCGTCAGATAATTGAGGAAACTATTCAGGAGTTTTTGAGCATAACCAGAAGAGCTAGTAAATGGTAATTAGAGTTCAATGATAAAAAGAAACTTTGTTAAAGGTCTTTAGATATAATTTGTTTTCATGTCAGCATTTGAAGTGAGTTTTGGTCAAGCAGAGGCTGCGTCGAATTGTATTTAAAGCAAAAATTTAGATTTGGTTGTTCTTTCGCGGCGATATATCAGTTAATATATATGGAACGGTTAAATTAATTTCCAGGCATGTTTCGAGAGTTTCGTATCATTCCGGGTTTTTTTTACCTAAATGATTGTATATGGTTGTAATACCTCTGCTTAAATATGACCCCTGTCTGGCGGCAGTCTGGTCTGATCTTTTGTGTGCGTGTATGTTTTTGTGCTATATGGATTTTATAGTAATACTGTAATTTCTGCTTTGTTCTGTGCTTGGTCGTATGGCAAGCAAGTATGACACGATAAATTACCATAGACTTCTGGAAATAAGACTCAAGAACCTCTCCTTGTATGAGCTGTACCCCCCTGTAGAACTTACCGTTCAATAATATACTAAGCCCTTGGAAAAAGAAAACGTTTTAACTAAAACAAAATCTATTAGTTGGGAGAATTTTCAGAAGGTATATAAATCTTAACAAACTGCTGACAGTGCAAGTCTAATTCTGCTAACCACTAACAGCTCTAATCTATGCATTTTTTGCTTTCTTTTCCTAACGGATTGTTTTGCGTCTTCTTTGATGTGGAAACCAGCAGATGCCAGTGAGGATGCAAACTACGAGATGTAAGATAGACTGCTTGTTTACACCAAACCAAAAACCGCACCTTGTCAATCATACCTTTGCTGATAATACCACATATACTTAGATATTTCTTTTTTGTCGCTGATGAGGTTCAGTTGCTTCGTTTTGGATACCAAGTCAGTGAAAAAGGACAAAAACATCAATTATTTTGTCTATTTTGTAGGACTTTACACGTTCTGATTTTTGTATCGATTATTGCTGGACGCTTAGAGCTCGAGGTGTAAGCGCCATACGAATATTGACCTTTTTATTACTATTGTTATTGTTTTTACTGCTTTGTTATTAGTAAAGATTATTAGTAGTCACTGTTGTTGTTGTTGTATAACACTGCTAGTCTCACAAAGTAAGGAGCTGAAAGCTCTCAGTGATATCATTCGTAAACATCCATGCTCGGTGTGGGTAATCTGCCCCATCGTCCCTTGTATTTTTTTCTTGTACTGAAAAGAAAGCTTGATCTTGTGTTCCATCGTCGGACAGATGTCCGAAAGGGTTGACCACACCTAAGTTGCTTACTTGCCATGATAAAGCTTATGGATAGAAGGAGGGTGGACCAGGTGTTACTTTTGTATATTCTACTCAACCACTCAAAGTTAATACACTTTGGTCTGTTTTCTCTTGCAGGCCAGCACACGTTATACAGGTAAGTAATTGTTGCAGTTACTTTTTGCCAACATGTAAGTTAGTAGTGCTAGCTGTTATGATTTTTTGATGAGTTTCTGTTATCATTCTGACTGTGTCTCTTAGTTTTTTCATTTTCCTGCTCCCAGAATCCTGCCGTGTTACCAAGGGCAGAAAAGCAAGAGACAGGCGAAGTAAATAGCAACCAAGAGCCTTCAATCCAAAAGCAATACATGCAGATGCTGCCCATTACATCAAGAGGTCACTCTTCTGAATCGACTGACAACACGACGTCGTCTCCGGATTACATGGCGCTCTCGCCATCTACTCGTTCATGGGAAATTGATCGAAACAAGATAACAGTGGACAAAGTGATTGGAAAAGGTGCATTTGGCCAGGTTGCCAAGGGAACAGCTGTTGACCTTCCGGGGAAGAAGAGGAAAACCACGGTGGCGATAAAAATGCTAAAAGGTGTGTTGGTCATTTTATCTTTTGCGGCTCTTTTGATGGCCATGAAACCGGTTCGTTTGCTTGACCAAATGCAACAAAGCTATGACGTATTTTTAAATTTGACATATTTTTATCGAGACGCAACAGTTGCAGTGTTGATTGGAAGGGTATCATAATTGCAATTTCGTTTCCGATTCCAAGGGTAACTCCGCTTTGGTTCCAAACAAGAAGCTTCTTCTGGCGTATTTGTAATCTTAAGAAAAAATAACTTAAAAGTGCCCTCGAGCCACAAATTTGACAACTAAACCGTTTAAAATCTCTCTCGAATTCCATACAAAAAAACCAGGTAATAAACCCGAATTACATAAAACTTTAGAAACGAACAAAAAAACTTCATTAACGACAAACTACAATGATGTCAAGTTTAAATTTCTACATCCAGCAGTGTCACACTTTTTATTGTTCCTTAGGAAATGCCTCCGCCTCGGACAAAAAGGATTTACTGTCAGAACTAAACTTGATGAAGCAACTTAAACCACATCGTCACGTGATCAGGCTTCTAGGATGTGTCACTGAAGATGGTAAGCACTGTATAACAACTCTAACTTTGTAGTAAACGTGTCATGTGATGTTGTATTGAAGGATAAATTATGGAAGTTATTCTCTTGCATGCGTGGCACAAGAACTTGTTTGTCCTCTTTCAGCATTCTTTTGCACTTTTCTCGGAATGCCTTTGTCGTGTTTCAATAATTTCTTTGAGTGTCACTGTTCCTATTCATTAGTTTAGTTTAGTGATAATGATTTAAATTTTGTGCTAGTCGAAGGCACGTCTTTAACCGTCAGCGATTTACAAACACGTTTGCTATATTTATCATACTATTACTACATGAAAATATCTTGACATGTGGTTGCCCTTCAGTTTCTTTAATGATCTGTTTTTATCATAACCTTTCTCCTTGTTATTATTTGTTTTTTTATAAATAGCTCTGGCTAAACTATTAGATTTAGACCTTAAATTTAGTTAAATGGTTTTTCTAAACAGATAGATTGAAACGAAGGTTTACAAAGCAAAGTAACTCGATTACAGAATCTCCTTGCTGAAGAGCATTATAGGGAATGTACCAGTTGACCTTCTAGAAGCGTGTTGCTTGGTTGATTTCTCATACTTGTCTCTTTAGAGCCCCTGATGGTTATAATTGAGTACGTACCTTACGGAGATCTTCTTGGGTACCTGCGGAAGAGTCGTGGACAGCATGATACATATTACAGGGACCCGGATGTAAAGCCAAGAACCAACTTAACTTCTAAACAGTTAATCGATTTTGCCTGGCAAATCGCAGATGGGATGTCTTATCTAGCTTCTAAAAAGGTGATACTAGCTTTGTTCGTTCAAAGTACAATAATTTCAATAATCACCCTCTTGTGAAACAATTAACGGTTTTATTGTCAATCAAAAGATCGTTCATCGTGATCTGGCAGCAAGAAACGTGTTGATTGGAGCGGATGAGCAGTGTAAGGTGACGGATTTCGGATTGGCGAGGGATGTACATGAAGAAGGTTTCTATGAGAAAAAGACAAAGGTAAGTGTTATTGCAAAGCAAAGTCATTCATAGCTGTTTGACATGAATTGTGCAAATGTATAACGATATGAAACCCCTGAAGTTAACGTCGTTTACCTTAACGTTGCGTTTTAGGTTTGATTATTAGAGTAATAATTTCTTTTGTGAAATCTTAGTTTTGTTAACGTAAAGCAGAGTTTGACGTTTTACTAAAAAAACTGAGATCAATCACAAACTGGCGTCCACGGAGACAGTGTAAAGAAAATGTGGCACTGCTGAAGAGTAATCCCGTTGAACAAACTAAGCTACTTTCCTATCCTTAAAACTTGTGACACCACGTCATGGTTTTTACCTACACGTCATCAATCACAGGGACGGTTACCAGTCAAATGGATGGCTTTTGAATCACTCATCCACCAGACATATTCTACACAAACTGATGTGTAAGTACTTCACTCGTCCATTCGCCTATCTTACATGTTCTACACAAACTGACGTTCAAGTAGCTCAGCTTTAAATATTGTTTTGAAAACCTTGAAAAGAACATGCAGAAACCTAAAATCAAAAGGCGTCTTTTGCACTTGTAAGTAAAGGTTTCAGTTAATGTTTTAGTGGCCTAGAAAAAAGTCTTGACTTTTAGTTCAGTTGGCAACATTTTGAGTTGACTCCATGGCTGGCATACAGGTGTGGTAACTAAACATTAAAATGATACATTGTTCTGTCTTCAGATGGGGGTACGGAGTTGTCCTGTATGAACTGTTTACTATCGGTAAGTCTTTAACAAATCTGATTCTCCTGTATTACAAGCTTTAATTTTCCCCTTAGAACTGACACGTCCCAGGACATCGCTT
Organism: Parazoanthus darwini; assembly: GCA_025403605.1. Taxonomy (NCBI): domain Eukaryota; kingdom Metazoa; phylum Cnidaria; class Anthozoa; order Zoantharia; family Parazoanthidae; genus Parazoanthus; species Parazoanthus darwini. Next base: position 8,241 of record JAOBYF010043899.1, read on the forward strand.
CACCTTTTTTAATTGTTTACCTGCTAACTCAAAAACCTCTGCCTCTTTGCTGTGTTTTTTTATGTCTGGCTTAAAAACAGCAAGAATTTCTCGACAATAATTAAGATCCGTGGACCCACGAAAACAGCGATGGAAGTTTCCTTTGTTTACAAATCCTTAAGACAGGTCGTTCCACTGGTAAAGGATATGTAGACCGCTTAAATGTGCAATTTATAGCATGAATGATGTTTCCCAATACTTGGAAGTTTATCAAACGGCAAGGTTTTCTATTAACTTGAATAAAGGAGGTTGTCCATATCCGAAAATAAACGGACGGGAAATCCCGAAGTTGCTGGAGCAAGGATACAGAATGCCGAAACCGGAGCATGTCAATCAACACTTGTAAGTTCTTGTTAATAAAGGAGTTATAGTAGATCTACAATTATCATTTTTGTTTTCCAGTAGTTACTTGCTGAAGGTTATTACACTTCCTGCGTAATAGTTTTCTGTACCTGCGATTTCTGAAGCTTGTTAATGAATAGTACGAACAGGCATGATACACAATTAATTTTCAAAAAGATAATGAAAATATCAAAAGTTTTTCGACCTACCAAGGCAGTGCCGCTTACAGATATGCAGCTATTGCAAATGAACACTGAAAAACGGTGGTCACGAATAATTATTTCTATTTTGTTTTTTACCTTCCTTCGTCCTATTTTTTCCATTCTTTGTTTTATTGTTTGTTTATTTTTATTTATTTTTTGTTGATTTCAGTTTATTCATTAATTCATTACAAAATTGTTTATTTATTTATTTGTTTGTTTGTTTATCTATTTATTTCTGTTCAGTTTCGTCGGCCACGCAAAAATAACGACACAAATAAACTTACTTAGAGCAGGAGAACATAACAAACCAACAAAAGATTAAATTACGACGGGAGTAAAAGGATGATAAGACTGTGGACCCGGGGGTTACGAAGGTAAAACAACACGAGACTGTGAATATAAACAAGGTAGCACTGGCAGAGGCAAGAAAATAAAGTTAAGATAAAACATATAAAAATACTAATAGTTCACGTTCGAGTTTTATTTTGCCATTTACCACTTTACAGTTAATGGATAACAACAAATTATTATAATGGCTATGGCAAGGATGCCTATGAAGAAGCCTGGGGCTTATTTGATTTGATATAAATTGATTTCCTCAATTTGCTAAGAGAAATAAAGACCAAGGATGTGGCTACCAGTGAACACCAACGGTAATCAGTTTATGTTATAACTCAGGTACCAAGTGATAATCGACTGTTGGCAGGAAAATCCGAGCGCTCGTCCCACATTTGAGGATCTGAGGGACCAGATGAAGAATTTTGAGCGAGATCACCAGGTAGGTGTGAGGTTCGACTTTCTGTCGCCCGGTGAAGTACGAATTACAGCATGTTATTACATCAATGTTGTATCAGATATCTGAAATGTTTAAAAAACCCTGCATTGTTTACTGTCCTCTTCGGTCTTCTCCAGTAGACTTCGAGCAGTCTGTTTTTCGTTCCTCAGTATCATCGACGAGACACAAAAATCGAGCCGCGAAGCAGCGAGCGAGTCGGCGAGAAACTGCTAGCCGCTAATTTCTCGGCGCTGACACGCTCGCTGCTTTGCCACTGGGTTTTTGCGTTTCCTCGATTGATTCTGAGGAACAGAAAGAGATTGCTCGCAGTCTCTGATTCTTCAGAGTTAAAGGAATGTATTTACACGCTAAGACGTTATTTTTCGCCATCCCACGGGGAGGCAACCATTGATGCATTAACTTTTGAGAATGGCGCTCTTTCATTAGTGGAGTTTTTGTCTAAAAATGAATGCTTTGGTTCTAAATATAATCTTACGGCTTTGTTATTCACGCCTGTTTCCAGAATGCTCGCATAATAGGCGGTTTGCAGCTACAGGTCACATGGTACAAAATACGCCAAACTCGAACGCAAAAGAATGTGCAAGACTCCACTGGGAAATGTAAAAAAGTAAAATCACACATTTCTAGTTAACTGTGTTTTGCTTTGGAGTCTTGCACATTCTTTTGCATTCAATTTTGGCGTATTTTGCACCATGTGACCTCTAGTTGGGGTTGAAGTCGTGGTCAGTGGTTTCGGCATGCTGTTTGATCTCAGATTCATCATTCCGCTTTGTTTCAGGCTTGTGTTCGGCCCTCGAGACATCTTATTGCTCTCGCTTCCTCCCACATATATGAATGGGCTGTTCTGCCACTCTCTTTGTGCACAATGCCTTTCACTGAGTTGTTCTATTGTTGGCTGGACTTTGGGACGATTGAAAGCCGTTAAATACCTGCCGAGTTCAATCCGACACCACCTTAACATATATGCCTTTGGATTTTCTCGGTTTTCTGGTTGCACATTTTTTCGGCTTGATTCATCTGCTGATTTGATATCACCAAGCATCAGGATGTGCCATCGGGTCTCCAATCAGTGCAGGTATCGCAGAACTTGTAATGCAAGAAGTTGAAGGAGGAAGAATTAGAGATTTCTCACGTCAAGCCAAAGTGGTGGCGACACTATGTTGACGATTCGAATGCACATCTTAAGAGAGACGGTGCCGAAACTTACGCAATTACCTCAACACGATAAATGACAATATCCAGTTTACAGTGGAGATCCCTAAAACAACCATGGACAAAGACAGTATAGATTTCGTTGACACCGACAACACGGTAAATGAGGGTGGAAAGATCTAAGTACAAGCAAGTATTTGAATTTCCTGTCACACAGTCTAACACAAAGTGAAAGAGCTGTTGTTAAGTCTCTATATGGACCGTGCATTCCATCAACAGCTTCGCAAAGACAAAGTGAGGAATGGCGCGTTCGGCGCGTTATGAGTGACCTAAGGGTTAATGGTTTTCTTGGCAACTTCATCAGGTCAGCAGATGGATCAAGCAGAATACATTTACAGAGAATCCAAAGGCCTTAGTGTCAATCCCGTATGTGAAAGAGCGTGTCAGAACGAGGTCGGCGGATTTTCAACTGTGAAAACATCAAGACGGCATTCAGAATTTGAAGTACAGAGAGATGTTCTCAAGAATCGAGACGAGCCGACAATAGAACAACTGAAAGACATTGTGTATAAAGTGAGTTCTTTTCACTAATGCATCTTTACAAACATATTACTCTGTTCTATTTCGTATTAAAATGGTCTTTTTCAGTCATAAGTATAAGCTAGTTATTGAAAGTTAGAGCTCTCTACTTTGACAAAGAACTCCATTAACTGTTTAGATACAAACTTTTTGCATTTTTCTGTTATTCTTCAGACGTACGTCAACTTGAAGAACTACAACCAGAAGTTGTACGAGAACATTGAAGATTGGAACGTGTAGTTTTGTTCCCAAGACCACCAGTGTTAATTCAGATCTCAGTTCAGTTTCAAGTCACGTGTGCCAACATGTTGGTCTCAAAATCAGTCGAGTTATAACTTTGGGAGACTCGTTCGATATGACCATAGTCCGCAATAGGAAGACGTTCGGGGAGGTTTCTAAGTACACCTCTAAGCAGTAAACAATAAGAATTGGATGAGCTTAAAACATGTGTTTTGGGTTTTCTTTTTACATTTCAAAAGAAGCTTACTACTGGATTAAGGGGATCAAGTTTTTACTCCACACATTCCAATTTCCGTAATACCTTAAATCGAACGCAACCTATGTCATATTTTATTTTGGTCTTGGTAATAAGGGGTGGTTACGGTGAAAGTTTGCACCGGGAACTTCAAAGAGACAACTGGGTAGAAAAATGGGGTTAGGTAAAAAATAAATGTTGATCAACATCATTAACTGATGCCATGAAAGAGGCAAATAACCAGGTGATAATGCTGATGATATGACGGTGACAGCATTAATAATAACATCGTTAGTATCAAGATAAACCAAATAAACAATTTCTACTCGGCTACATAATTTTTGCATTATTCTTTTTTTGTAGATGAAAAATTAAACTGTCATCAAGTCAACATACTAAGCTTCTAACAACAAATCAAGGACAAATATGGACAAATATTTTATCACGAATAGTGATTTAGTTATTATATTTGGAATTTTTAGCATATACATCATTTTTCAGCTTCGGTTGATATAACACGTTATAAACCATGGGTTGTACATTTACAGGTAATGATATCAGTAAAGTTTGATCAGCAAAATAACTTGTCTTGACGTTACTTGAGTGTTAAAAGCAAGAGTCAGATTTCCATAGGATAGTACTGTACGGGGGGACTCCACTGGAAAGGAGTCATAGACTGGTAACGACAAAATTTTGAGGGTTGAGCAGAGCCTAACCTGTGTAGCAAACGTTTCCGTGGAGTTTCAAAGAACAGGCGAAGCAGCGAGCGAGTTTGAGGCCGCGCGAGAAATGGGGTTGAGCAAGAATTTCCTTTCCCCTCCCCTCCCTCACC